>NQII01005052.1:149062-195093 GCA_002778355.1 Clitarchus hookeri | reverse complement strand
TTGCTCCCTTCGGGGTAGCGGCTCAACCTCCCCCCACCAAGGGTCTTGCTCCCTTCTGGGCAACGGCTCAATCTCCCCTTCATAGGGTCTTGCTCCCTTCTGGGCAACGGCTTAACCTATCCTACCTAGGGTATTGCTCCCATCTGGGCATCGGCTCAACCTCTTCCACCCTGGGACATGCTTCTTTCGACGTAGCGGTTCAACCTCCCTCCACCCTGGGTCTTGCTCCCTTCTGGGCAGCGGCTCAACCTCTCCCAACCATGGGTCTTGCTCGCTTCGGGGTAGCAGCTTAACCTCCCTCCTCCCCGGGTCTTGCTACCTTTTGGGAAACGGCTCAACCTCTCCCCACCAAGTGTCTTGCTCCCTTCGGGGAAACGGCTCAATCTTCCCTACCTAGGGACTTGCTCCATTTGGGGCAGCGGCTCAAACTACCCCCACCTCAGATCTTGCTCCCTTCAGAGCAGCGGCTCAACCTCCCCTACCTCAGGTCTTGCTCCCTTCTGGGCAGCAGCTCTATCCTTTCCCCTTTTGCCCCGACCCCAGCATTCTGTGTCAAAGCATCCAGGTCATCGCTTAACTCACGCGCGAAGAAGCGACAGCAGCAGGCTGAACTCTGTGCAACCCAGGACCTGCCTCTCTGGGAGTACTCCACCGATCTGCAGCAGCTCAACAGTACAACACCTACTACTTAAGGCAGCAAAAATTTTCATATTTTGTGTGAGACCCCACAAGGAGCCTTTCAAAGACTGGTTTGAAATGCCACAAATGCTGATGCTCCTACTCACCAGCCAGCGTTCAAGACTACAGAGTGCAAGGTGTCACAGGATATGACCAAAGCATGCAACATTAATTTGCATCACAAAACAAGATGCTTGCACACAAAAACAACATTTCATATTGTCTTTGTTATAAATAACTGTTATATTTTATATAAAGCACTTTCTAAGAGTTCCACACTAGTCTCTAACATGTTCAATATGCATATACAACATGTACAAGATGAAATAATTAAGAAAATAAAGAGAGTTAAATCACACAAACACAACTAATTAATAAACTCAATTTAAAATGCTATTGTAAACAACTGCAATATATCAACTTTGAAACAATGTATGGACATTCAGCAAATGTCCCTCACAGAAAGATGCTGATTGCAGGAAAATAAACATTTTTAAAACAATTTCTCACTAAAATGTTTTACTTAGTCATCAAACTCAGCTACTTGTATACTTACTTTGCCCGTTGGCTTGTTAACGACATACACTCCATTGTGCTGATATTTCTCGAAATATGACTTGGGCATAAGGTCCCTGTAAAGAAGAATAATACTTGTGATAAAAGTTAATCCAGAAATGTTTTCATGCTTTCATCTATTGGCCAAAATAAAATTGTACAGTATTACAACATTTTACTTTACTGTATTTCAGTATTATTTAACAGTGTAAACATACAAGAACCTAAGCGAAGCACCATCTTTTGCTCATGAAGTTTGTCGTGGTACCTCCTTCCCATAGCTTCAGCTCAGTCCTGGCGGCCACTCAGCAGCACCTGGAGGACACCTTGTGTGTGTGTGTATATGTATGCGCGTGTGTGCGTGTGTAAGGGAAAGTGAGCGGTGCAAGAGGTCTGCGGAGGAAGGCAATGGTTAGTGCCAAACCACTCAGTGTAAACCTGATGTCACCAGGGCGAGTGGTAACCAGGTGTCTGAGTGCCACGTGATGTCACCAACTTTCAAAACCCTCAGAACATCAACATCACATACTCTCCACAACTCAGTCCAAAATTTTTTAATTGTTTATATTTTCAATAATGCTGTTAAATGCTATCAAATGATATTTCGGTTTGAAATTATTTAAACAAATGTATTAGCATTACATTGTATTACTTTTTATTGCGGTTTTTGTGTTACAACAGTCAGAAGGACACCCAGGGAAGTGGCTTTCCAGCCACCATGATACCAGTCAAAAAGCAACAGCAGTGAGGCCTTGGAGGCCTTCATCATGCTGTGTTAGCTCGCTGATCTTAGTTTCTGGCTCCTGTTTAATCATTTCCAAACCTTCTCACCACTCGCTGACTCAGTTATTTAGTTTTTCGGCCAAGCCACAGTCCTCCTGCCCGGCCACGTGATCTAGGCGTACAAAAGACCAGCAAACTCCCGAGTTTCTATCCATTTTCTTTGTCAGTGGAGAGTGTGCAGGAACCAGTTCTTGTTTATTTCCAAGGAGCACAAGTTTTTATGTACAATTAAAATCAAAACTTTGTATGTAATTCGAGACTATTTGAATGAAATCTGAATGTGATATGTATTTGTTTTGTTTCATTATGTGTGAATGTGTGTATACAGGTTGTTCAGAAACTCATACAAAATATTATGGAAGGTGATTCCTTGTGGAAAATAGGGAGACTTATGTATTGCAATGTAGCCTAGTCCAACTCCTAAGGGAGATATATCTGCTCTTGAAAATCAAGTTTATAATTCGTATTTTCACGACATATCGAAAATGGCATTGAATTAAACAACGATTTTCTGAACAATGTTTAGTGCAATCGAGACCATCAACATATGAAAAAAACAGTGTTAAGACCGTCTGGCTAAATACAAATAATAGGGGTGGCCACCCTCTAATTGCATACAATTGTTTTGCAGTCATGTGATACAGCATTTAGATGTGGTTCTCTGGATCAGTACATCCTACTTAACAAAAAAGGTCCTCGTATTGCAACTGCCCAGGATCCAGTTTCCTTTTAAAATGCACACAAAGATGTCAGCGGCGACGTTACAATGCCCGATATGTACGCAATACTTCATACACACGGAGGTGGATTGGCCGCACAGGTACTGTAAAAAAAAAAAAGGATCTCATTGGGCGGATTGTGACCGTTATTGGTGACGCAAAGGATAGTCTTCGTATGTTGGTCGTTGCGTATGATACGACGCTGTACGCTCTGCACAGAAAATGCTGGTGGACATTTCGAACACCTGCAGTAATAAAGCTATTCCGTTTGCCACTGACAGTTTATGTTCCTGGCATAAAGCAAGTGTGTGATGTCACAAAGTTTGTACAGGTATTGCCTACATAACAGGCATTGTAACCTCACCGCCGACATCTTTGTGTATATTTTCAAAGGAAATGGTGGGTCCTGGGCATTTGAACCAAAAACCACCAAAAATATATGCAACTCACCCAACAAATCTTACCACTGTTTGCATTTCCTTTTGTTTTTTATTTAAAAACAAGTATGCAGGTAAGTTCCATGCATGAGCTCAGAAGACTGTACGTTTACTAGTAAAACAGAAAACCAAACTCTGATGAAAACATTCCGTTGGAGCTCGAGACAACTGCCCTTGACAGTCAGACAAAGAGAAATGGTGTTCACGAAGCAAAGAAAGCCTCGACATTTACAACGAGCAGCAGCAAGCTTGCCAGCGAGCCAGAAGCCAGTTCTTGAGCAAGAACAGCAGAATACTAGGCAGCCATGTTCACTGCTCTCTCAGCACCACCTCCGATACAACCAACAATAACCTGCCGTCAGCTACAACACCAGACAGCTATCACAACTGGCCAGCCATATAGCTTACTGATATCATAATATTCATTAAAAAAACAAAAGACTACATATTGTTTGAATATTATGTTCTCAATACAAAAAAGACAATTATTCACTCAATGTTATTTAAAAGAATTTCTGAAAAATGTTGATTTTCTCATATACAATTAATAAAATGTTCAATTTTGCCAATGCATGTTTAAAATATCCTAACTAAAAGAGTCAATGAAACAAAGACATCTGACTGCAGAAAGTTTACACAAGTATAAGTACCCACTAAATTAAATTAATTTGTGTATTCATTCATTCTTATATCATTCATTCTCCTATCATTCTTTCCTTCTATTTTTCATTCTATTTTGTAATTTATTTGGACATTCTTTCATTAAATCATATATTAATTTGTCTATTTATTTATCAATTTATTCATCCATTCTTACATCTATCTATTCATCCATTCTTACATCTATATATTCATCCNGGTAGCGGCTCAACCTCCCCCCACCAAGGGTCTTGCTCCCTTCTGGGCAACGGCTCAATCTCCCCTTCATAGGGTCTTGCTCCCTTCTGGGCAACGGCTTAACCTATCCTACCTAGGGTATTGCTCCCATCTGGGCATCGGCTCAACCTCTTCCACCCTGGGACATGCTTCTTTCGACGTAGCGGTTCAACCTCCCTCCACCCTGGGTCTTGCTCCCTTCTGGGCAGCGGCTCAACCTCTCCCAACCATGGGTCTTGCTCGCTTCGGGGTAGCAGCTTAACCTCCCTCCTCCCCGGGTCTTGCTACCTTTTGGGAAACGGCTCAACCTCTCCCCACCAAGTGTCTTGCTCCCTTCGGGGAAACGGCTCAATCTTCCCTACCTAGGGACTTGCTCCATTTGGGGCAGCAGCTCAAACTACCCCCACCTCAGATCTTGCTCCCTTCAGAGCAGCGGCTCAACCTCCCCTACCTCAGGTCTTGCTCCCTTCTGGGCAGCAGCTCTATCCTTTCCCCTTTTGCCCCGACCCCAGCATTCTGTGTCAAAGCATCCAGGTCATCGCTTAACTCACGCGCGAAGAAGCGACAGCAGCAGGCTGAACTCTGTGCAACCCAGGACCTGCCTCTCTGGGAGTACTCCACCGATCTGCAGCAGCTCAACAGTACAACACCTACTACTTAAGGCAGCAAAAATTTTCATATTTTGTGTGAGACCCCACAAGGAGCCTTTCAAAGACTGGTTTGAAATGCCACAAATGCTGATGCTCCTACTCACCAGCCAGCGTTCAAGACTACAGAGTGCAAGGTGTCACAGGATATGACCAAAGCATGCAACATTAATTTGCATCACAAAACAAGATGCTTGCACACAAAAACAACATTTCATATTGTCTTTGTTATAAATAACTGTTATATTTTATATAAAGCACTTTCTAAGAGTTCCACACTAGTCTCTAACATGTTCAATATGCATANATAAATAACTGTTATATTTTATATAAAGCACTTTCTAAGAGTTCCACACTAGTCTCTAACATGTTCAATATGCATAAACAACACGTACAAGATGAAATAATTAAGAAAATAAAGAGAGGTAAATCACACCAACACAACTAATTAATAAACTCAATTTTAGATGCTATTGTAAACAACTGCAATATATCATCTTTGAAACAATGTATGGACATTCAGAAAATGTCCCTTACAGAAAGACACTGATTGCAGGAAAATAAACATTTTTAAAACAATTTCTCACTAAAATGTTTTACTTAGTCATCAAACTCAGTTACNGCTGATTGCAGGAAAATAAACATTTTTAAAACAATTTCTCACTAAAATGTTTTACTTAGTCATCAAACTCAGCTACTTGTATACTTACTTTGCCCGTTGGCTTGTTAACGACATACACTCCATTGTGCTGATATTTCTCGAAATATGACTTGGGCATAAGGTCCCTGTAAAGAAGAATAATACTTGTGATAAAAGTTAATCCAGAAATGTTTTCATGCTTTCATCTATTGGCCAAAATAAAATTGTACAGTATTACAACATTTTACTTTACTGTATTTCAGTATTATTTAACAGTGTAAACATACAAGAACCTAAGCGAAGCACCATCTTTTGCTCATGAAGTTTGTCGTGGTACCTCCTTCCCATAGCTTCAGCTCAGTCCTGGCGGCCACTCAGCAGCACCTGGAGGACACCTTGTGTGTGTGTGTATATGTATGCGCGTGTGTGCGTGTGTAAGGGAAAGTGAGCGGTGCAAGAGGTCTGCGGAGGAAGGCAATGGTTAGTGCCAAACCACTCAGTGTAAACCTGATGTCACCAGGNTGAGCGGTGCAAGAGGTCTGCGGAGGAAGGCAATGGTTAGTGCCAAACCACTCAGTGTAAACCTGATGTCACCAGGACGAGTGGTAACCAGGTGCCTGAGTGCCACGTGATGTCACCAACTTTCAAAACACCTCAGAACATCATCACATACTCTCCACAACTCAGTCCAAAATTTTAAAATTGTTTATATTTTCAGTAATGCTGTTAAATGCTATCAAATGATATTTTGGTTTGAAATGATTTAAGCAAATGTATTAGCATTACATTGTATTACTTTTTATTGCGGTTTTTGTGTTACAACAGTCAGAAGGACACCCAGGGAAGTGGCTTTCCAGCCACCATGATACCAGTCAAGAAGCAACAGCAGTGAGAGACTAGTGTCCCTTCGAGGCCTTCATCATGCTGTGTTAACTGACTGATCTCAGTTTCTAGCTCCTGTTTAATCATTTTCAAACCTTTTCGCATAGCCCCCACGTGTGCCCTCACCACTCGCTGACTCAGTTATTTAGTTTTTCGGCCAAGCCACAGTCCTCCTGCCCGGCCACGTGATCTAGGCATACAAAAGACCAGCAAACTCCCGAGTTTCTATCCATTTTCTTTGTCAGTGGAGAATGTGCAGGAACCAGTTCTTGTTTATTTCCAAGGAGCACAAGTTTTTATGTACAATTAAAATCAAAACTTTGTATGTAATTCGAGACTATTTGAATGAAATCTGAATGTGATATGTATTTGTTTTGTTTCATTATGTGTGAATGTGTGTATACAGGTTGTTCAGAAACTCATACAAAATATTATGGAAGGTGATTCCTTGTGGAAAATAGGGAGACTTATGTATTGCAATGTAGCCTAGTCCAACTCCTAAGGGAGATATATCTGCTCTTGAAAATCAAGTTTATAATTCGTATTTTCACGACATATCGAAAATGGCATTGAATTAAACAACGATTTTCTGAACAATGTTTAGTGCAATCGAGACCATCAACATATGAAAAAAACAGTGTTAAGACCGTCTGGCTAAATACAAATAATAGGGGTGGCCACCCTCTAATTGCATACAATTGTTTTGCCGTCATGTGATACAGCATTTAGATGTGGTTCTCTGGATCAGTACATCCTACTTAACAAAAAAGGTCCTCGTATTGCAACTGCCCAGGATCCAGTTTCCTTTTAAAATGCACACAAAGATGTCAGCGGCGACGTTACAATGCCCGATATGTACGCAATACTTCATACACATGGAGGTGGATTGGCCGCACAGGTCCTGTAAAAAAAAGGATCTCATTGGGTGGATTGTGACCGTTATTGGTGACGCAAAGGATAGTCCTCGTACATCGGTCATTGCGCGCCAATCTATGATACGATGCTGTACGCTCTGCACAGAAAATGCTGGTGGACATTTTGAACACCTGCAGTAATAAAGCTATTCCGTTTGCCACTGACAGTTTATGTTTCTGGCATAAAGCACGTGTGTGATGTCACAAAGTTTGTACAGGTATTGCCTACATAACAGGCATTGTAATGTCACCGCAGATGTCTTTGTGCATATTTTGAAAGGAAATGGTGGGTCCTGGGCATTTGAACCAAAAACCACCAAAAATATACGCAACTCACCCAACAAATCTTACCACTGTTTGCATTTCCTTTTGTTTTTTATTTAATAACAAGTATGCAGGTAAGTTCCATGCATGAGCTCAGAAGACTGTATGTTTACTAGTAAAACAGAAAACCAAACTCTGATGAAAACATTCCATTGGAGCTCGAGACAACTTGCCCTTGACAGTCAGACAAAGAGAAATGGTGTTCACGAAGCAAAGAAAGCCTCGACATTTACAACGAGCAGCAGCAAGCTTGCCAGCGATCCAGAAGCCAGTTCTTGAGCAAGAACAGCAGAATACTAGGCAGCCATGTTCACTGCTCTCTCAGCACCACCTCCGATACAACCAACAATAACCTGCCGTCAGCTACAACACCAGACAGCTATCACAACTGGCCAGCCATATAGCTTACTGATATCATAATATTCATTAAAAAAACAAAAGACTACATATTGTTTGAATATTATGTTCTCAATACAAAAAAGACAATTATTCACTCAATGTTATTTAAAAGAATTTCTGAAAAATGTTGATTTTCTCATATACAACTAATAAAATGTTCAATTTTGCCAATGCATGTTTAAAATATCCTAACTAAAAGAGTCAATGAAACAAAGACATCTGACTGCAGAAAGTTTACACAAGTTTAAGTACCCACTAAATTAAATTAATTTGTGTATTCATTCATTCTTATATCATTCATTCTCCTATCATTCTTTCCTTCTATTTTTCATTCTATTTTGTAATTTATTTGGACATTCTTTCATTAAATCATATATTAATTTTTCTATTTATTTATCAATTTATTCATCCATTCTTACATCTATCTATTCATCCATTCTTACATCTATATATTCATCCNTTCTATTTATTTATCAATTTATTCATCCATTCTTACATCTATCTATTCATCCATTCTTACATCTATATATTCATCCATTAATTCGTCCATCTATATATCCATCTATTCATCCATTCATTCATCCATCTATTATTCCATTCATTTATTTGCAACCTTACATCCACAAGTTGCAGTGCATACTATAAAAGTGGCCGTACAATAATGCACAATATTCTTCCGGTTAAGAAAGCAGAAACCCATGCTACTGGAAGTAACATACACATTAAATACTATTTACTAAATTAATGATTACCTGGTTATCTAGACTGGAGTTAAGTTTTTGTTTAACAAGTTTTTAATAATTTTGTAATAAAATTAACACACAATATGTAGGTCTTTCTCGTCATTAGAATTTGGGCTGTGTTTATGATGCTTTTGCCTTTCTCGTAATATCATATCACTAACTGTCTTTGATTAAATGTTTTCTCCTTTCCCTTCTGCTCCATACTGTTATTTCAACGACAGCACAGTCAATNACTAACTGTCTTTGATTAAATGTTTTCTCCTTTCCCTTCTGCTCCATACTGTTATTTCAACGACAGCACAGTCAATACTTAAACTCTTTGATGTGGTTGAACGCTCTATGTACAAAGACACTGCCCTTGAGGGCTGTAAAAAGCAGGATCAAAATCACTATCAAAATAATTTTGTTGCATTATAAACTGGGATTTCTCATTTTTGTATGTATCCAATTCTTAGATTATGTTAAATTACTAAATATACCTTACCACATTTTATTCTCAGCTTTACCGATGTCGGAAATTCATTTTCATAGTCTTTTTCTAGCTAGCGTATTAGTGAACGCAGGTAACTAAGTATTTGAGAGTGAAACAGACAAAACTATAAAATAATGTTGCATGTCCATTCTCTTGAAACAAATTTATGTTTTACTGTTTTAAAAAAATAGGCAATTTTTTGTATTTTAGGTTTGCACAGATTCATGTAACTGTAACAATAAGAAAAGAACATANTTATGTTTTACTGTTTTAAAAAAATAGGCAATTTTTTGTATTTTAGGTTTGCACAGATTCATGTAACTGTAACAATAAGAAAAGAACATATTACTTATGTTGTATTTTTCCCTCACTGCATACTCACTGATTTAGCTGGAGATCGAGCACATAATCTTGGCCATTCACGTTATAGCTAACGAGAAGATCATGTATGTGCTCTCCATTCTGAAACAAGGAAGAAAATTTGTTAGTTAATTTTCCTCATGACACAATTGGTAGTATATGAAAAGTAAAACACATTTTCAAGTTATTTTTACTGTTAGTGAAAAAGTAAAGTTTTCACTTCACTATCATGAACAAAAATGTGTTCATCTTGTGCAAAGTGATTTAACAAAAATTCTCACAAATCATGGGAACAGTCTACACGCATATTATATACGAGATATTTCAAAAAGGTTACTGCTGCTGAAAATGCTTCAAGACTAGCAACTGCTCTAAACGCATCAACAGCAAAAGTGCCACTCACAGTTCTATAAGTTTTTATGGTGGTAAACATAAAACATAATTGCTACTCATCTAACATACAATCGTAAGATTTTATTTGGAATTAACTTATCCCATTCGTTTAGCTGCAAATCAGTAACAAATAAATTTCAAATGAACAGTGCGCCAAGAAATTTTCTCCCAAACTCAACCTGAAATGTGGCAAAGAAAAATGGTTGATGAAACTAACACCCCCAAATGTCAACTTTTGAAGAACTGCATTGGTAACCACAAAACACTGTTTTAAGGTCATTCTATTAACAATTTAACGCTGCTTTTTGAACTCTAGAATGAAAGAATAATGCCTGCCATTGTGAAACGTTGGGAAATAAAAAACCGTAACTTGCCCTGTACTGAGTCACGCATTATAAAGGCTGTATGGAACTTTGTGGCTTACAACAAGATTACAATTCTACAAGCCTCACACACAAGATAAAATAGATAAATTGTTTGTTTGTTTTTTATTGCTGCTCCATTGATATAAATACAGAAGGACTATCTTCTCTTACATATCGGTAATGCCAAGAATTTTTACAATTTACTACATTATTTTACACAGTTATACTGGCTGCGGCAGCATGTGTCATTTTGGTGAAGGAGGGAAGACCACAAAGGTTCTGGGTGAGACCTCTGTGGGCAAGAGCTAGATAAAGTGGAAGTGACTTGTTAAGTGACTTGTATGGAGATGGCATTGATCGTTTGTCAGGCGAAATAACGAGTAATGGAAGCTTTAAAAACTTTTTGAGAATGGCTATTTGTGACTTTGAGTTTTTAATATCATGATAAGACATAAAAGTGGCACACAAGATACTAATTACAGAAAAGTTATTCCAGTAAATGAAAAGCTCAAGTTATTTGTTTAAAATTTCAAAAGCAGCAATGTCATTGTTTGTACAAGAAGTGAGTGGGGCTTTGATCAATTTGCTGAAAGAGAACATTCGAAGTAAGTAATCGTTTTAAAGCTATTCTTCAAAAATGGATATAGACATGGTGCAACCTTGAGTATACGGGTGGAGTAAATGGTAAAAATACTCGGCCGAATCTGCAGGTGTGCCAACACTCTACGCTGACCATTTTCGATTTTCCAAAGCTGTAAACTTGGCCGAGCACTCAGTCGTTTACTCCACGCGTGTAAACAAGGTTTTTATACAAGGCTATTGATAGGGCGACTATGCAAGGTTGCAAATAAATACGAGAACTGTTCCACAACAAGAAGAAGTATTTAATTCTGTATAAATATGTTCCTCGTTATTTAACACTTCGTTGGCTTCCTTTCATCCCCCAAACCCATATCCTCAACAAAACCGAGAGCGTTCACGTTCGAGAATAACTCGCCTGTAAGATCTCGCGTGTAGGAGCTTAATGACGATTAACTACAAGGCCTCGAAGTTGAACAAGATGGCACATTGCTGTTAGAATGGTAGTGAATGAGGACATTTCCATCTCAAACAAAATTTGGTTTATTCGATGCTTTGCAATAATCTGACTACGCACACGTGTTATTTTACATTACTGGAAAGCGACATTCTCGACAAATACAGCGAAGTCATATTTCTGTTTCATGTTACTACCTTAATTGTTTCACGCAGAATAAGCCTCTTCGGCCATAGCGATGTACTTCCGTTTACTCGTTCGCTTTAGGACGTTAGCAGGGGGAGGTGGGTTGGGTGTCTTTTCCGGAGACATTCCGGCAGCCAGTCTGAACGATTTCCTGAACTTGTACACTGTCTGGGTTTTCTTCTGGTGTACAAAGCCGAGCTGACCGTGCTGTCGCCGGTACAGCATTTGATTGGCTCACGTGGCCTGTGGCTTCAGATGCTGGTGGTGCAGGCGCGAGGTGACTCGAGCTGGACAAACGTTATCTTTCGTGTTCACACAGGAACTCCATCATANCATTCGTTTAGCTGCAAATCAGTAACAAATAAATTTCAAATGAACAGTGCGCCAAGAAATTTTCTCCCAAACTCAATCTGAAATGTGGCAAAGAAAAATGGTTGATGAAACCAACACCCCCAAATGTCAACTTTTGAAGAACTGCATTGGTAACCACGAAACACTGTTTTAAGGTCATTCTATTAACAATTTAACGCTGCTTTTTGAACTCTAGAATGAAAGAATAATGCCTGCCATTGTGAAACGTTGGGAAATAAAAAACCGTAACTTGCCCTGTACTGAGTCACGCATTATAAAGGCTGTATGGAACTTTGTGGCTTACAACAAGATTACAATTCTACAAGCCTCACACACAAGATAAAATAGATAAATTGTTTTTTATTGCTGCTCCATTGATATAAATACAGAAGGACTATCTTCTCTTACATATCGGTAATGCCAAGAATTTTTACAATTTACTACATTATTTTACACAGTTATACTGGCTGCGGCAGCATGTGTCATTTTGGTGAAGGAGGGAAGACCACAAAGGTTCTGGGTGAGACCTCTGTGGGCAAGAGCTAGATATAGTGGAAGTGACTTGTTAAGTGACTTGAATGGAGATGGCATTGATCGTTTGTCAGGCGAAATAACGAGTAATGGAAGCTTTAAAAACTTTTTGAGAATGGCTATTTGTGACTTTGAGTTTTTAATATCAATGATAAGACATAAAAGTGGCACACAAGATACTAATTACAGAAAAGTTATTCCAGTAAATGAAAAGCTCAAGTTATTTGTTTAAAATTTCAAAAGCAACAATGTCATTGTTTGTACCAGAAGTGAGTGGGGCTTTGATTGATTTGCTGAAAGAGAACATTCGAAGTAAGTAATCGTTTTAAAGCTATTCTTCAAAAATGAATATAGGCATGGTGCAACCTTGAGTATACGGGTGGAGTAAATGGTAAAAATACTCGGCCGAATCTGCAGGTGTGCCAACACTCTACGCTGACCATTTTCGATTTTCCAAAGCTGTAAACTTGGCCGAGCACTCAGTCGTTTACTCCACGCGTGTAAACAAGGTTTTTATACAAGGCTATTGATAGGGCGACTATGCAAGGTTGCAAATATATACGAGAACTGTTCCACAACAAGAAGAAGTATTTAATTCTGTATAAATATGTTCCTCGTTATTTAACACTTCGTTGGCTTCCTTTTCATCCTCCAAACCCATATCCTCAACAAAACCGAGAGTGTTCACGTTCGAGAATAACTCGCCTGTAGGATCTTCACGCACTGTAGGAGCTTAATGACGATTAACTACAAGGCCTCGAAGTTGAACAAGATGGCACATTACTGTTAGAATGGTAGTGAATGAGGACATTTCCATCCATCTCAAACAAAATTTGGTTTATTCGGTGCTTTGCAATAATCTGACTACGCACACGTGTTATTTTACGTTACTGGAAAGCGACATTCTCGACAAATACAGCGAAGTAATATTTCTGTACCATGTTACTACCTAATTGTTTCATGACAGAGTAAGTCTCTTAGGCCATAACGATGTACTTCCGTTTACTCGTTCGCTTTAGGACGTTAGCAGGGGGAGGTGGGTTGGGTGTCTTTTCCGGAGACATTCCGGCAGCCAGTCTGAACGATTTCCTGAACTTGTACACTGTCTGGGTTTTCTTCTGGTGTACAAAGCCGAGCTGACCGTGCTCTCGCCGGTACAGCATTTGATTGGCTCACGTGGCCTGTGGCTTCAGACGCTGGTGGTGCAGGCGCGAGGTGACTCGAGCTGGACAAACGTTATCTTTCGTGTTCACACAGGAACTCCATCATATCGTAGCACGCAAGGCTTGTCGTGATCGGAAATATGCGTGGACTGAGAGCAGGGTTGATCGGCTCGGACAAACGCATCTGCACAATTGTGGCAGGCCATTTAATATATATGGCGATGATATACGAAAAAACTAATTAACACATGAGCGTGCGCACGCATGTTTGTATAATATAACAATGTGTATATAATAAATAATTAGGGACGCAGTACGCAGGCAGTGACAGCAGCGCTTGTAATTGCGTAAATTAAACATTGGTTTTTATCGCATTCTACATATAGCTGGTAAGCATTCGTTTTTGTTTTAAGGTCCCGCCAACAAAAGAAGAGTGGTTGCATCACGCCAACGAGTACTATCGGCTGCGGAACTGCCCCCATTGCGTTGGGAGCACGGGTGGGAAGCACGTGACTATACAAGCGCCTGTGCATACAGGAAGCGATTACTTTGATTACAATGGGTTTCCCAGCATAGTCTTGCTAGCCGTTGTCGATGCTAATTATTGCTTCAATTACGTTTCGGTTGGGTGTCAAGGACGACTATCGGACGGTGGAGTATTTGCTCAAGGTACCTTAAAACAGCTGCTGGGAAACTCCAGTTTGAACATTCCGAACAACAGTTGCTTGCCTGGAAGAAACTTTCCTGTTACCCACGTATTGTTAACTGATGATGCCTTTCCCTACAGCCATTTTTTATGAAACCGTTTCCAGGACTTCACGACAAGGGCAGCAATGAACGTGTTTACAATTATAGACACTGCAGAGCACGCAAGGTCGTTGAAAATGTTTTCGGCATATTGTCTGTGGCGTTCAGAGTCCTTCGAAAACCACCCTTACTCGGGCCTGAGAACGCTGAAAGAGTAGTGTTGGCCTGTACGCATCTCCACGACGAAGTGAATCGTCAAGTGCATCATACACTCCTGCGGGAACATTCGACTGTGAAGACAGTACATCGACAACATAGTCCCTGGTCAGTGGCGAGTAGATGGTTTGCCGACAGGAGCACTACTTCGTTTAAAACGAGTGCCAAAGAAACCTTCTCAACTTGAAAAACAAATACGGGAGGAATTCAGTGCTTATTTCAACAGCTCTGAAGTCTCGGTTCCATGGTAAAATAAATATTAAGAAAGAAAAAGAAATTCTTGCAGTGGTGTATCTAAGAGTGGTTTTCATGTGTTGTATTCGAACATTGTTCTTATCTGGTAACTTAAAAAGGTGTAGGCATATTTACAAAAATAGGCCTGCATTTATCTCCCACAGTGCCCATTGATACATGCAAACCATCGCCATATGACATTATTTTTCTTTTTAAGCTATTACGCATTATTATACATATCCCACAGTTATAACAAATGTTATCAACATTCTTTGATCTTTACCGACTTCCAGCGGGTAACATACTTCTTGTTACTAACATGGTATTTATGTTGCTAACACAGCTTGTTGGCAACAAATACAGAGGCGTTTTTCAAAATGTTACTAGGAATTGTTAGCAACACGTTCCACTAACACTGGTGTAAAACACGGCTTTACATTGCCGTTTCCATTCCGGCAGCCCATGTATCGGTCTGATATAGACTGTCCATGGTAAATTGAGCACTTTTGAGGCCCAAGTTAAGTAGTTATAAATCGTATGTTCTGGCATATCAGGATGCTGGATGCGATACCAGGGTGCACTGCACTGGCCCGACTGGGTGGCATTTAACGGTATTAATGGCCGGGCGTCCCCTTTCATTCCGTGACCTCGGCTGGGGAAGCACAGCTGGCTTCTTGGCTGTGACTATTAATCTCGTGGGAACACTTCTNCGTGGGACCTTAGTGACAGGGCTGGGGCTCCATCGGCTGCTAGGGAATTTGCTGTCGGTACATACACGCGCGAGTCTGTGGCGCACCCAATTGTATGTATATTATTTAATCCGATGTCTAGTTGTTATATTTACAGAAGTGCACGTGCTCACGCATGTACCTCGCTGAGCAATTGCCTCTTTAAAAACGAAATGTTTGCCATGCGGGCACGAGTGCCGGCTGCGTCCCGTACCGCGCGAGCGCAGACAAGTTGGAGATACAGCAGTGCGCGCGCGCTCTCGAAAGCCCAGAAACGATGGAGAGACAGATGTGCCTGTGTGATCGAGACACATGTACACTGCTGCGCAATTGGCTCCCTATGAATGCATATAACTTTCATGCAGAGATGCCATCTGCCCAAATTTTATACATAAATAATTACTTTTTTTCGGAATGTTAGAATGATGGTATGTTTTTTTCACTCTAGTTATTTTTATATACCTTTTTACACTTATAAGAAGTGTGTGTACGTGCGCGCGCAAGAAGTCTGCAGTATTTTATGAGATGAAGAGTTTATTGTCTGGAGAGTGTGTAGGTAGGCCAATGCGAGTATTTACTATATTTCTTCTCATAGCCATGCAATGGCTCCACAGCAAGCAGCCAGGTTCGAGCGTGAACCTACGTAGTGAGATGGCCGATACGTTTATTTACTTCATTCCATCTCCTAAAACTTCCCATGCAATGGTGGTCGGATCGAAACCGCATCCCTCCTGAATTTTTTGAGTACCGAAACACCTGCCGATAAAAAAAATTCCCAGCGTGCACCTGCAGGCGACGAGCGAGCCAACACACATGCACAAAATGGCCGCGCCGATACCGGCACTCCTAGCTGCGAACTGTAGAACTTCAAACACTCTGGTGGCGGGCGCTATAATAAAATATGGCCATCTACAGCAGTCGTTTGGTGGCAGGTGCGTGAATTAAAGATGGCTTAGCGCACATTGGTGGTAGATGCGGGAATCAAAGATGGCCGCCTACAGCAGACGACGGTGATGACGGAACATCCAAGATGGAGGACGCGAAAAGCGTGAGAAATAGGAAAGGGCGAGAAGAGAGAAAATAAAGGAGACCGGAAGGAAGATGAGAAAACCCACCCCACGAGATACAACCGACGAGAGGCAGGAAGGAAATGATCCCAGCATCAGAAAAAAATAACATCGGAATACCAGAGCATGAGAAAACTAATCGAAATGCAAGAGCATGAAGAGTCGAGGTGGAATGACAGAGCAGGGGGGGGGAGGCAAATTCCAAAGGGAAAAAAGGCAAATTCAAGATGACTGC
The DNA here is from genome assembly GCA_002778355.1 of Clitarchus hookeri. Taxonomy (NCBI): domain Eukaryota; kingdom Metazoa; phylum Arthropoda; class Insecta; order Phasmatodea; family Phasmatidae; genus Clitarchus; species Clitarchus hookeri. The sequence goes on along the minus strand of NQII01005052.1, from coordinate 178,412 downwards.
TGCTGACGAGGAATGACAGAGCAGGAGGTTTCGGCGTAACACCATGCAATGTTGCCGCAGTGGCACCCTGGCACCGCATCCAGCATCCAGGTGTGCCAGAACATACTATTTAACTACTAAGTTACTTTTTCCTTTCTGTCAGTTTTTATCCTTTAACCACCTTTTTGAATATATATTGCCACGTAAATAATAAACACAATGTGTTTATACCACCGCACTCTGAAGTTAACACCTAAGGCTGAAATAAAAAATATTTATTGACAATTTTTTCCAAGTGAGAGGTCTTTCAAAAGTTCACTTTACCGTGAATAGCCTATACATGGACTACACTGAGTAGTGTTGGCACTCTGAAGTTGTTGCTGCGTAGCTGACATGCGCCCTCTAATTCACATTCCCTCTACATTACCCTGGAGCTGGACCAAATTGGTAATGCCATTATGCCAAATGGGTTAAATGGACTGTATACTGTTCGACAGCCGACGAAGTAAATAAGGCGGGTGCGCAAAAGCACGCCTCACTGTGTGCAACCTCTACAGGGTTGACATTTTGGGCAAGATTAGCTTTACTTGAGGAAATCGTAATTTGCGTAAGTGAAAAAAAAAGTACAATAATTTATTAGAAATATTTTTTTAACATTAGTGCCAATACATTCTATCATACAGCCATAGGAATTATCATGTTTGCCGCACNTTGCTGCGTAGCTGACATGCGCCCTCTAATTCACATTCCCTCTACATTACCCTGGAGCTGGACCAAATTGGTAATGTCATTATGCCAAATGGGTTAAATGGACTGTATACTGTTCGACAGCCGACGAAGTAAATAAGGCGGGTGCGCAAAAGCACGCCTCACTGTGTGCAACCTCTACAGGGTTGACATTTTGGGCAAGATTAGCTTTACTTGAGGAAATCATAATTTGCGTAAGTGAAAAAAAAAGTACAATAATTGNTCACTGTGTGCAACCTCTACAGGGTTGACATTTTGGGCAAGATTAGCTTTACTTGAGGAAATCATAATTTGCGTAAGTGAAAAAAAAAGTACAATAATTGATTAGAAATATTTTTTTAACATTAGTGCCAATACATTCTATCATACAGCCATAGGAATTATCATGTTTGCCGCACTTGACACAGGTTTTTTGCAAAATGTGCTTTCTGAATTACCCAGAGTGGAAATACGCTTAAATTTTGATAAACTTATTTTGTAAAACAATTGAATAAGCAAATTATAGCAAACGTTCTTACAATCTTTTTCACATGCAGCATAAATCGTGCTGTTCTGAAAATGTTGATAGTGTGTATTGCTTTGTAGTGAGTGCATATTGTACAGTCGGGTAAAGCGCTCCATTGGAAGTTTCCATCCCTGATCATTGAAGGAAGGAGGAGTTGTGGTTAGTCTATTCGCGGTTTCTTCGCACTTTCTGAATCAAACCTTTGAAAAATCAGCCAATGAGCGGCGTTCCAAAACAACACTCTGCGAGTAAACTTTCCTCTTTGGATGTCCCAAAACGCTTTGAGCAAATGCTTTACTTGCTCTTGGCAGTGTCCCAAATCCGCAGAGTAATTACTCTGAGCATTCTGCCAGAGTAAAGCTTTTATACGCACTATTCCAGTGAGTAACGAAAGGTAAAATGAAAATGGCAGAAAGTTTAGTAGAACTAAACAAGTTGAAAGGGTTTGTGGACATTCTTTTTACAGACACAGACGGGAAAATTGCAAATTATGAGATACACTTCGTATTTTTATTTAAAAGTTAACTTTTATGAAGGTTGCATTTTTATACGTAATGTTTATGATTAATTTATGGCAAGTGAAGTTGTTCATCTATATAACTAATATTTTGGAAAAGAAAGAATTCGGGGAAAAGGAAAAACGTATTATGGAATTTACATTGGTTGCTTAATCGGTACATATTTGTAAACACAGAACGCTATTTACAACATGCCCCTTCCAAAACCACGCTTACTTTCGCTTTCCTCATCTGTTACTCCCCGTTACTTTTACTCTACTCTCGGAGTAACGTTTTGTAACACCGCCCCTGTGTGACGTACATGGTTGTATGCCATGTGTCATGATAGCTTTATACTTCTGTTAACGTAAAAGTATCTTATGTGGGTTAAAGTGAACATTTAATTTTAGTTTTACCAATACATTATAATATTTATTTTATATTTAATACGCATCAAAACAGGGAGAAAATATGTGTATTGGTAATGCCTAGTAATAAATATTTATTATGTAAAATATTCTTAGAGTGAGTGTGCAGGAAAGCGGTGTAATTGTCTAGACTTAGTTAAGCTTTGTCTGCATGAGGCGGAGGAATGGCCTGGAAGTATANGAAAAGGAAAAACGTATTATGGAATTTACATTGGTTGCTTAATCGGTACATATTTGTAAACACAGAACGCTATTTATAACATGCCCCTTCCAAAACCACGCTTACTTTCGCTTTCCTCATCTGTTACTCCCCCGTTACTTTTACTCTACTCTCGGAGTAACGTTTTGTAACGCCGCCCCTGTGTGACGTACATGGTTGTATGCCATGTGTCATAATAGCTTTATACTTCTGTTAACGTAAAAGTATCTTATGTGGGTTAAAGTGAACATTTAATTTTAGTTTTACCAATACATTATAATATTTATTTTATATTTAATACGCATCAAAACAGGGAGAAAATATGTGTATTGGTAATGCCTAGTAATAAATAGTTATTATGTAAAATATTCTTGAAGTGAGTGCGCAGGAAAGCGGTGTAATTGTCTAGACTTAGTTAAGCTTTGTCTGCATGAGGCGGAGGAATGGCCTGGAAGTATAANGCAGGAAAGCGGTGTAATTGTCTAGACTTAGTTAAGCTTTGTCTGCATGAGGCGGAGGAATGGCCTGGAAGTATAACTTGAGCGGGCTTCAGCGACCTTGAGAGCAGCTGTTGTGCCAGCGATGACCGCACTTCGCAGCGGCACAAAGGCGAGACACGTCGATGTGGTGTGAAGAAAGTACAATAGGTGGAGGGGGGGGGAGTAGGCACATGTCCCGCGGTCAGTCGCAGATTGCATGCAGCGAGCACAAAGAGAGGCCGAATTACGTGCGGACAAGAGGAAAGGGCAGCTGCAGAACGAAACTAGGATCGAGGGGACAACGGCTCGAGCGAGCCTTGGCAACTGCACCGACACTCTTCTCTGAAGCGTGCCACGAGAATCTATGACAAAATAAGACTAACCTCACTTGAGCGACGCTTTAGTATCGTCTTATGTAGCATGCTTACGCCTCGACTTCACGTCTCATACACAAGTTCTCCGTTCGTCCATAATCGACTTGGCTTTGAGAACATTACTTACTAAGCATAACACGCGAAACTGTCCGTCTACAATCGTCTTTAACGTGAAAGAAAAAAAAACTCATTTCTCACCAACTAGAAAGAGCAAACGAATAGGAAATACATTTTCCAGTACAAGAATTTTTATACGCATAAGTTGTCTACGTCAGTTTTTATTGGCCAGCTTTAAAAGTTTGGCGTAAGATACTCGGAGATGAATATCTTAACGCCAAGTCACGCAAATAACGCCAAATAAGTCACGCCTAGTACTAGTTGTGGAAGGTTGCAATCTCAAATACAGGTTTTTAATTATTTTTGCTATATATGTTATGTGCGCATGTCGATTGCAGACAAGGCCTTACTGTAAATTTGTGAATATAGATAATTTACATTTTACTTGTTTCATATTTTTGTCATTTGGTAGTCGTAAAAAAGACAGGAACGTACTTACATTTTAAAATTTATATTATGTTATTTGTGACAAAATTTTACGTTGGTAGTTCATATTTCATGCATAAGGCAAATCATAAGGACATGAAACTAGCCGAAAGAGTGTATTGACGGTGAACCTTAAATTAAAGGAAAGTTCATAACAGAAAAAAATGCTGTGCATTTCGCAACCAAAAATTACACATAAAATAAGGAGTAGTCTTTTAAAGTTGAACTTCACACGAATTTATTGCAAGTACTGCTTTATGAAAATATGAAATACACAAAAATGTATTTATAAGTAATTTACACATCTGCAAACACTAATCAATGTTCCGTTGGCATAAAACTTTTCCAAAGGAATAATTCGGGTTACCCCTTTTAAGTTGTTGCGCGGTATACCGTGAGATAAAAGTATAATATGTTTTTCAATATAAAATGTCACCCCGTGTTGTTTGTCTATCACATACGTTCAAAACCACCAAATATTCTGGGCTACTCCATCTTCACAGAGACTTAAGAACGGTTTCTTTGATTAGCGTCATTTGAAGATCGCTGCACAAAGCCGGTGGCGGGCCGCAGTGTTCGTGTTATACTGAACTCCGGGCTGTAGTCATATGTATAGGCTGTTCACAGTAAAGTAAGCACTTTTGAAGCCCTAGTCACTTTTTCATGTTTTATCCTTTAACCAACTTTTTAAATAAATATTGCCACGTACGTAACAAACACCGTGTGTATATCCCACCGCACTCGGAAGTTACGTCTAAGGTTAAAATAAAATATATTTATCGACTATTATTCCAAATGAGAGGGATTTCAAAAGTGATCACTTTACCGTGAATAGTCTTTAGCTGTTAAATACTGTTTTGCTGTTTTAGTACATTTACGTGGTGTACCCCCCACAAGATGTCTCTAGTCAGCCGTTTGCCGTGTTGTAGTGTCGTGATGTATATAGAGCACGCTGTGGTGTTGTCGGCAAGTAGCTAGTGTGTCGAGTATCCTTACAACCAGAGTCGCTGCTCATCGTCAACCCTGCTTGTCACATCAGTCCTTTCGGCACTGCAAGTCAGGGTCCGGCATCGCGCTTAATCTCCGATCATTTAATCGTGTGACGTTTGTAAAACTCTGTGTAAGGAAATTCACGGTTAATTGAGCACTTTTGAAAGATCTGCTTAGGATCTACTTTTCTTCTCATAGTGTAAGATCTACTTTTCTTCCAATATTGTATTCTCCTGCCACTGTATTCATGCGCCGTGAAAGTAATACCATTCAATTTTTTCAGGGATGTAAATGTCAGTAGTTAAAAATAGTAGGTTCTGGGCCACCTGGCTACTGACCGAGAAGCCGTGGTGACACGACGGCCATCTTGGATGACTTTAAGCGGAAAATCTCCTGCTCTGTCATTCCTCGTCAGCAGTGACCATCTTGGATTTACCCTTTTTTCCCCTCTGTAATTTCCATTTTCCTCCTGATCTATCATTCCACTTTACACTTCATGCATTCCGATTAGTTTCCTCATACTCTGTCATTCCCATGTTATTTTGTTTATCATACTCTGTCATTCGTTCCTGCCTCATGTCTGTTCTATCTTAGGGGGAATTTCTCATATTCCTCCAAGTCTCCTTTATTTTCTCTCCTGTCGTCCTTCCCTCTGTCTCTTACTTTTCAGGTCCACCATCTTGGATGTCATCACCATCCTCGGTGTTGTCTGCTGTAGGCAGCTATCTTTAATTCCCGCCACCAGTCGTCTGCTGTAGGCAGTCATCATTGATTCCTGCATCTGCCATCAGAATGTAAGCTATCTTAAATTCCCATGCGTGCCGCCATCTTTTATTCTCGTACCTGCCACCAGAGTGTTTGAAGTTCAACAGTCACTGCAAGGAGTGTTGGTATCGGCGCGGCCATTTTGTAGATGTGTGTTGGTTTACTCGTCGCTAGCATCGGGGAGGCGAGTTCAAAAGGTGGCTGCCAGGAGTGCTGATAATTTTTTTTCGTTGGTAGGTGTTTTTGAAATTAAAAAATGCCTAAGGGACCGTGCGAGATCGTTGAGACACCCTTTCAGTCGCAAGACGAGCATTTTGACCACAAGAGCAACATCTAGGAGAAGAGGATGTGTAATGTAAAATAAGTACATAGTTATTATCACCCCAAAAAGCGGGAAAAAATAATGTGGACAGGCCTCGGCGTTATATATAAAATCACCATTGCATGGTTATGAAAAGAAATAAAGTAAATACTCGTATCGGCCTACACACTCTCCAGACAATAAACTCATCGCATAAAAAACTGCAGGCACCACACGCGTGCACATAAACGCTTCTAATACGTGCAAAATATATATATATATATATATATATATAAATTAATAATGCGCAAAAATACCATCATTCTAATATTCAAAAAAGAGTAATTATATATACATAAAAAAATGTGGGCAGGTCTTATCTCTACATAAAAGTTATATGCATGCATACAGTCAAGAAAATAATTAATTTTGCTATAAACTACAGAGTTTTCGAACAATATATTGTACAAGTAACTGGCATTACATATGTGTGCACTTAAAAAGGAAAATAAATGTATTCGAAATTTATTTTTTCGAACCTTCATTTTATGTGAAATACTCAAACTTTTTAATTTTATTTGAAATGATGTCAGTAAATTTAAACTTATTTGCCATTTATTGATGCATGTTTTAACTGCCATACTTGACTTTAACCTCAATAAAGTAATGTCGGTGTTTTACAGTTTTTTCACATCGTAATAGAGCCACGAAAACATATACTACTTCGAGAATAGAAAGAGAATTGTGTTTATATCACGGCACTACAAAGGACAAAAGTTCGTTAACTACAGTAAGTGCACAGTTGTAAGTTTTGCGAACCGCAAGGAACGCCACATTACTACATATGTGATAAACCAAAGAAAAAACTTGAGAAGGAGAAGAAATCAAATTTTTTAAAGATTGACAAAAATTTTTTACAGTTTGGCACATGGATGAAATTTCAATCCATAATTGGGTATTGAAAAAATTAATCTAGATGATGATGAGGTTGTCCCGCCGCCAGGCAGCGAGAGAGAGATACTAAAGAAAAGTACTACAGAGTTGTCCGAGCTCCTTTCACATACACCGCATCGGCAGTCGGGTTCCATACAATACCAAACCAAGCACGACCGAGAAAGCTTCCAATTTACATTTTGCATTAAGTTATTCTCACCAGCGTATGGTTACTCTCTTGATTGTGTTGTAATATGTTGAATATTTACCTCATACTCACCTGCTCACTGAAATTACAATAAAAATTACATTTTTGTTTATACTTTCCTGTTTATTACAAGATCGGGAAAATGTGTTCATAAAAAATAATTATTTTAATCTAACCTAGGTTTATAACAATATGTTCTGGTTGACAGTTTTTGCCACGAAGAAATGAGAGTAAGTATCTTGTGATGCCGTGGTGAGGGATGCTACCGTTACCAAAGGCGGTGGCAGCGCGCGAAATCAGCGGCGTAGTCTAAATGCGCTCAGAAGTGGCACGTCAAGCAAAGCACAATGACCCTGTTGGCAGGCGGTCTATACGAGACTGTGTTAGCAGTTGGAACCATGTAGCCCATATACCACCTCCATAGTATACTATAACCTTCTTGTCTAGCTTTCAAAGTTTGTCAGCTATATGTATGGCAGGCTGTCTATACGAGACTGTGTCAGCAGTTGGAACCATGTAGCCCATATACCACCACCACGGTAGACCATAACCTACTGATCTAGCTTTCAAAGTTTGTCAGCTATAGGTATGGCAGGCGGTCTATACGAGAATGTGCCAGCAGTTGGAACCATGTAGCCCATATACCACCTCCATGGTATACTAACACCTTCTGGTCTAGCTTTCAAAGTTAGTCAGCTATATGTATGACAGGCAGTCTATACGAGACTATGTCAGCAGTTGGAACCATGTAGCCCATATACTATCTCCATGGTACACTATAACCTACTGGTCTAGCTTTCAAAGTTTTCAGCTATATGTATGGCAGGCAGTCTATACGAGACTGTGTCAGCAGTTGGAACCATGCAGCCCATATACCACCACCACGGTAGACTATAACCTACTGGTCTAGCTTTCAAAGTTTGTCATCTATAGGTATGGCAGGCGGTCTATACGAGACTGTGTCAGCAGTTGGAACCATGCAGCCCATATACCACCACCACGGTAGACTATAACCTACTGGTCTAGCTTTCAAAGTTTGTCATCTATAGGTATGGCAGGCGGTCTATACGAGACTGTGTCAGCAGTTGGAACCATGTAGCCCATATACCACCACCACGGTAGACTAAAACCTACTGGTCTAGCTTTCAAAGTTTGTCAGCTATAGGTTTAATACGCTACAGTATAATATCGCGCAGTTGTTAACTGAAAATAAAAAAGAGCGAACGATAAAATAACCTAGTAGCAACAGGTATCACAACAGTAAATGGTTGCCGATAAATTTAATGTAATGAATTATTACACATGTTGATGTACATACGTCAACAGGCTTTTTCTAATGCCTTTGGCTTTTATATACATAACATTTTTCACACGTATTGTTCGTGCCTGTTTTTTGGCACAACCATCAGTAATTTTTTTTCTTTCGCAGGCCAAAACTACGCAACTGCGGCGACGTAGCGAGTGGGGCGAGGTCACTTTCACCAGACAGGGTTGCCGTCTCGAGGAGAGACGAACATTGGTCTGCGATAACTCGCACCTAGCTCCGGCCCGCGGCAGGGTCGACATGGATGAGATTACGGAAAACCATCAGAGGGACAGACTAGCAGAGGCAGAATGAAGACGAGGGGAATGAAAAGAGAGTACCATTAGCAAAGCCTTGCAAGCCAAGATAAAGTCTATGACGCACTTAACACTGGAACTTAGAATATGACAGGGAATGTGTTTATATCGTATAGTTGGGGGAAAGAATCCTATAAATATTGGATTTTTTTTTTCACACATTTCTGTAATCAAACTTCATGAGCAGACATTAGAAATCGAAATTTGACATGGCGTAGAGAACTACTTAACAGAATTTTTAATTTACACGGCTTCAGATATACCAATATGTTCCCACGTGGGTCAGAAATTAATAAGTAATGAGGGAATATTTAATTACGATTACAATACGAAACGAATCACTTAAGAAAAAAAATTAGGATTTCGAAATAGCTGTTACGACGATCCCTGTGCCTTGACAAGCTTGGTTTTCAAATGTTGATTGTGTGAATTAAGTTATGGAGGAATATACGTAAATCCAAGTTGACGGAGTTATCTCGCCCTTAAACGACCTTCCTACTGCCTCGTGTTCAGCGAGCACGACGACGTATCTGACGTCACAGTTAGGATGACTGCCAAACAGCGAGCTGTGGAAGACCGTTGCGTGGTCGCTGTATGTCGAGGACGATCAGTCTTGAGGCGATCCTCCTCGCCCGTTTCAGCGGAGATCAGTAAGGCCGACCAAGGAACCAGTGTTAGCATCTCTTGAGTACTCGCGGGCGCCTAATGTCACCTTCCTCGCACAAATATGTATGTGCCTGTGAAAAAGCCGTTTCACACGGATGACTATAGCCGGACCTAACACAACTTTGGTGCCATTGTACGTAAAATTTTCCAAAATTTTACGCCACAATATTTTCCAGATTTTACCTACTTTCATATATTTTCATATTTTCCCGTAACTAATTGCGTCAGTATTTTGGGAATGTTTAGGCCTGTGGTGATTTATTCCAATTTTAAGGGCAGTTGTGTTATTTCAGTCAAGTATTCGCGCCTTTGAGTAAGTACAGAGTTAACTTCGCTGCCAAGCGTGGCAGGAAGCGAGTCGCTTGCTGCAGACTGCTCAGTTTGCACCAGATGTTAGATGCCACGCTCGCATTTGTGAGGCGTGAGACGCCTTCGCGCTGTACCTTGCCCGCGCTACTTGCCGGAGCTGCCACGCACGTAGTTATTCCTGCAGGACAGTTGTGGACCGTTTCCGGTACCCCCAATGCTCTCTAGGAACGGCTTCTGAACTAAATGTTGTCACCTTTGTGCCCAAGCGCAACGCGCATCTTGGTATCCTTCCGCCGCTGTCCGACTCTCTGCACAGACGCGGTCGTGGCACGACGTGTTCTCGCCGTGTGCTCCCATGTTCGGGGAGGTTGCTGCAGGCGGGATTATTCCCCTGCTGTAGCATTTCATTTAGTTGTAGAAGCGACATGTAGAATAAAGCAGAGATAATACTGTAGTAAATATGTAGGAAAGTTTAATTAGTGAAATATCTTCACAATCCTCCGAGATGGGCGAGTACAGTATCAGTCTTTCTCCAGTAGCACGTGCCATGATTTATCGACTCTGGAACAAGTAATTAATTTTCGCGATTATTTGTTTGTGTGTTCCAGAGGGACCAAGTTTCATATCACATTTTGGACCCAGTTTGATACCATGGTTTTCGATGTTTTAATTCAAGTTTTCAAATCTTTATTCCGTTTGAGAACTGCTTGCTCGGATTCTCATTTGCCATCCGGAGCAAGATTTTCATCTCCAGTTTCATGACTCCGCCTGGAGAAGTAACAGCTAAGTGATAGTTTCATGGAACATTGTTTTCATTAATCTTGTAATCTTCCGGACCACGTCGATATCTAACTACGTCACTGATTGATGAACTTTTATTTCTTACAACGTTTTGCTTGAAATCTTTTTTTATACAATGGTTGTGACGTAAAATGAGATTGGAATATTTATCTGTAACTTATAAGTTTTTGTTGGATGCAATTCATTGGCCAAGTATAAGAAAATACGCATTTGTGTTCCAAATTAACGTTAGATAGATTGTACGGGGTGCATTCCATTGCTTTTCACGGAATCCAGTGTTTTTCAAGGATATAATAATTTCTCGAGTTAATTTATGTTTAACCACACGTATTCAGTAAGTGTTTAACTTGTAACTTGATAATTTGTGTGTCTATAAATTCAAGTTAGTTAACTAAAAGAGTTATTCTGAAACTGCAATTATATATTACTTTCATTTATTGCTACTTATGGACGATTAATAACTAATTGAAAAATAATTAGTAAAGTATTACTAGAATCAGTTTCTAGGTAAAATGTACGTGGTGTCCCGTTTGCCTGGCACATGCACGTTTCCAAACAATTAAACAGTAAAAGTGGCTTAATACTGTCTGGCATTTTGGCATCAGGGAAATATTATAATTTTTACGTACATTTCCACAGCGTAATGTTTGGTTAAAGTGATGATTGATTTTAGAATATAATTTATGGACACTGTGTTTGTTTATTTAGCAGACACTGAGGTAATTTCTGCCCCTTTGAATATGGTTGATTATCGTCATTTAAAATGATATTTTATATTTCCGAAAGCAAGCATATAATCAACAACCATTACACACACCACGGTGCACTTTGTGGGCTCCGAACCATCTGCTTAGCGACTCGGTGCTCAGGGGCGCGATTCTAATTCACTTTTCCAACTATCGGGAGACCAATTATAGCCTACGCGGGCATCACTAGCCGGGTGTGACGGAGTTTACGGTATTCTGATAGGCGGGCGGCCACTGCACTTGGCGCCAGGGCAACTTTCACGGCGCTTATTATTTCCACGACGTGCATCGGCTCCCGATATGCGGAGTTGATCTGTTTGGCTCCTCGCTACCTGAATGTGAATGACCTCATGGCTACAAGTAGCTAGATCTAACAAATTACGTCAGCGGTGGAAGGTAGGCAGGGTTGCCAGATCTATGTAAAGCTATACTACCACAAATTGTGAATCATGTGTAGCCCAATAACGCCAAAACTTGCATTTTGATAAAAAATAAAATCTAAAATTTTATAATTAAACAGAAAACCGAGATATAAATTGGTAAAGCCACTGTAATTCCACTAGCATGTTAGAGTTATTATTTGTTTACAAACTGCAAATACAAACCGAAGGGGGAAAAGACCACATGTAGGCTTCACGTCTCAATAAATCCCGTGATAGTGTACTGGAGATGACTAAAAATACGAAACGAACGAAACCAAATAGGAACATGAAATAAATAATCACCTTACTTTCTAATCCACGAAGACTGAAATACTGCATTTCTGCGAAAATAGCTCGAACCTATCGGAATTCACCAACACATTTTCACGTAGAGAAAATACGCCCGACCAAGATGTCGCATCATCGAGCGAAATTGCTCCTAAAGTGGCTCCTGTGGACGTTGGGAAATGCGTCAAAAGACTGGTCGTCGCGGACGAAGGCTAGTTGGGCGTGGCATCGAGGCAGCGACCATTACTGTGTCTGTAAAGTGTACAGGGTTGTGTCTCAAACGATAAATAATAATACGCCACTGAGTCACCTGCTCAACAAACACGTCGCCGATTTTACCGACGTCGGTATCCATTCATTCCACTGATAATCCTGAAAATCACCCTTAGTCGGTGTCGTCTACATGGTAGGTTTAATGTTTCCCTGCGGAAGCTCATTGACGATCGCTACAGATGTCCTAAGGTTTGGTGCATGGCGTTGGACTGTGGCCGAGTCAGTCCTGGTATATCAACCACCACGTATCCCTGGGACGTCTGCAACGATCGTCAGCGAGCTCCGTAGAGAAACGTACACATGCCCTTTACCTTAGGAATCTTAATATGAAGGGGTTAAAAGGCTGACAAATGCCGGCGTGGATGTGTTGGCGACACGGTCTTGGATTTTATATGAATACGTCTGCGTGAGCAGGTAAAATTTTATTTGGGATACGGGGATGTAATAAAAGTAAATAAATGGATGCTTGGCTTTTACGGCTTAAATCCACAGATATAGACGATCTCTCTTGTTTGGCACCAAAATCAGCGCGATAGCACAACGAAGTCGCGAGATGTACCTACCGCCCGGACATTATTGCCCACACCCGCGCCGCGCCAACTCAAGGCCATGATCGCATCGTAACCTTACACCTACTCTCACGATACCACAATTTCTTCAACGGCGTTATCAATCACGAAGCTGCAGTGTAAGAACGGAGCACCCTGCAAACATTACATCGCCGTTTCAGTCCTGGTGCCCAACGTGTCGGTCCGATTTCAAAGACGCGTTAACATTAAAATATATGAGGTTTCCAATATTCTGAACAAAGATATCAGAGTAGGGCCTCCTCACTCCACGGAACTACTTGGAGTTGTCTGGACGCTCAGAGCCAAGGACACGCCCACAGGAGCGCTGAGACACGCTCGGTAGGCGGCGACACTTCCAGCTGACGTAACAGCCGACCGGGCAGAGGAGACACACGGTGCAGACCCTCCCACCAGATCGGCGAGACCCTCGCAGCTCCACAGTCGGCGCCTACGGCAGCTAGCACCGCTCCACACACAACCCCAGAGGCCCTGTTCTCTAACTTTCACTGTCTTTACATCAAATCAGTTAACGCCTAACTATCTTTACTATGCGAAATGGCGTTCTGCATTTCGAAATTTCACCATGACTTGTCTTTCGAATGTCTCGTGACTGTCTTCGTGTACTTGCTAATGCTTTGCTCTGACGTAACCACGATACAGACGACAGACTGGGGACCATAGGTTAGTGCTGCTATCTTGAGGTGTTCGAAATGAACTAGGGCCATCTTGGAAAATTGTTCCAGAGAGAGAAGTAAATTTATTTTAAAAGTGTTATTCCGAAATACATTACGAACAGCGTTGTCAAGCCTACACGGCGGCACAATGTGAGCCATAAAGAGTTGCCTTACAGAATACCACATGAAGACAATTACGAGTAGGTGTCGTTTCAGCTGTCGTTATAATACAGATGCTCGTAGTAGGTGTATTTATACAGAACAAAACCCCACATCCTTATGTGTCTCCGACCTTAAGAAGCCACTCAACACAGCCGAGCAACCCTGGAGTAAAATGTTTGGCCTCGCAGGGCTGACATCGTCCCATGAAAAATCTGCTGTGCGAGGTGCACTACACTTTACAGATGCACAATGAAGTATGCTATATCTACCCTATCCTAAGTAGACCACACTCTACTTACACAGCACCCCGTAAGCACTACTCGCAGCTTAACACGCGTAAAAATACTTTATTACAGTCCATGGCTACAGTGGCTTGCCTGCTGTGAGCTGCACTGCAATGTACACACTCCAGTAAACACTAATTGCTAGCCCCAACACTGGTTGGCGAGCTAACGTATTCAAATTGTCAGGAATAACCTGGAGATTCGGGGGAAGGCCACTTTCCCCGCCACGGTGGTGACTTCCCCATCTCTCCAGCGCCAAATAAAATAATAAGTTGCCGCCCCGTCTCTCCCAATATTTTCTCGTCTATTGCTATTAAAGAAGAGCATGGTTCCTACCCCTCTTTCTCCTGTAGCGTGTTCTATTAATGCACGTCGTTAAGTTCGACTTATTTCCTGTCGAGTGAGGTTTTACTATGTCTATGCCTGTTTTCTCCTCTCCTTTATTAGTCATAGGTTTAGCTATAGGATACTCGTGGAGGCGGTAATGACCCAACTCGCGGCCATAGCTGCTCAGTCCCTCCGACACTATGCATTACTTCCTTCCCCTGTAGGTGTGTGGGGTTTACCCTGAGACGCGATTAGCTCCCATCGCTACCTCGGACGCTCACTTAACACTCGCATTAGGATAGGTCAGAAATACCTTGGAGCCCAGGAGAGCAGCAGGCGGGGGCAGAGCGACCAGGTGGTGCGACTGGCGCGGGACAAGCCGGCAGACCGACGACGGCGGTACAACAACCTGGTCTCGCTAGCCCATATAAGGCCTTGTCCGCCCGCCGCGGCATTTACAATCGCAGTTTCCAGCTCGTGACCACACTCTCCCGTCTGCGCAAGCGACCTGCCCGCACAGAGTTCTCAGAAGCCCTCGTTTGTCCCCTTGCTGCCGACACACCGGCGTATTCAGGGGATAAGGGATGTACAGAAAGGCTGCGCAATATGGCGATATATCGATCACGAAACTGTGTTTCCGAGATATTGCAAACTCGATATGGTAAAACACTGTAGAGCAATACATCGCATATCGCGATGCCAGCGATAGGTATGAGATTTTTGTGATATATCGCCATCGACTTACAGTAATCTCTGGAAATCGCACCGATACCGGTATGATTGACATGTTCCTAAACGATATATAAAAGTGGATATCGCACAATCATTGGTACAGATCGCTGCCAGCTGCCCAGTAACTAGTGTCTGAGCCCCAACAAGTGTCAGTCGAGTTGTCTAAAAATCACGTAACCAACTCGTGTTTACAAGTTTTACAATGTGAAATGAATAAAAGTTACTCAAAATAATGTAGTTATAACACAGTGGTCTGGTTGGAAAACAAAAGTAACATAACGCCAAAATTTTAATTCCGTGACTGAGGCAGTTCTGTTGCCAATCCGTGAATATGTGCCGGAGTTGTATTAGCAGAAGAGAAAATCAGTCTACCTCATATTTAGCAACGGCGCCGTTACTAGAAATATAAACAGGTTATTTCTTATTAGAAACTCCGTTTTTTGTCATCTACAAAACATCAATACACAAAACTTTTACGGCACTGCATATGCTAAATGCTAAAATTTGTTGTTAAGCCTCAGCCTCGGCGTAATTCTCGATAATACACTTAGCAGAAAAACAAAATAGTAATACAATCAATTAAAGTACACTCATTTGCAAAACCAATTGATCGCTATGAACGAATTGCGCGAGTACAACGAAGGTAACAGTATCGTCATAGACCGACATGTGTCCCATTTGCGTTTAATGCGGTTTGTTTGCGTGGATGCATCACTAGGGAGCATGCATGTCCCTCCATCATTCACAGCAGCAAGACGCCGGATAAGGCCTTAGTAGCAGTTTGAGCCACAGAACCGAGTTCAGTGGACACGCAGCATGTCTCGACGGCGCATTCGACAAGCCTTTGCCCAGCTGGAGGAGTTTGAGAGGCGCCACATCGTCAGCCTCCGAGAGACAGGTTGGACGTTTCGGCGAACTGCTCGCCACTTGAACCGTTATGCCTACACTGAGTCGGCATTGGACACAGTGGGAATAGGAGAGTACACACACCCATCGAGAAGGCTCTCGGGTCGACCCCGGTGGACCACCAGCAGGGAGGATCGTTTCATCTTGCGACAGGCTGTAAGCACTCTGCACCCAACGGACGTCGCGGAACATTACATCATACATTANGTCGCGGAACATTACATCATACATTCGAGGACTCTGAAGCAAGCATTATCCCACATCCTACAGGTGACGAGGATTCATCATGCCTTTGAATCCGCGCAGTCGCCATGGTTGAAAGCCTACATCGATCTGAATAAGGAAAAGAGGAAAGCTGCCAGCAACGATTTCGAGCGTGATTTCTTCAAACTTGCCAACAACTCTGTGTTCGGCAAGCTATGGAGAACAAAAGGAAGCAACACAGGATGGAACTGGTACGCAGTCAACCAGTGTACAAGGCCTGAACCATTTACTATGAGAAACTTGTCCTGATAAGACTAGAAAAGGAGACTATTTTATTCAATAAGCCTACATATGCTGGGTTCTCCATCCTCGACATCTCCAAAAGCGTAATCTATCGCTTCCACTACGATGTGGTGAGACGACGGTATGGAAGTCGATGCGACTTGGTATACACAGATACTGCTAGCTTCGTCTATTCTTTCCGCACTGAAGATTTGTACTGGAACCTAGCTACTGATCCTGCGTTCAGCGCTGTACTCGACATGTCCTGCTGCCCTGTCGATCATCCCTGCTACTCCCTAACCAACGCCAAAGTGTTGGGGAAGTTTAAGGATGAGTGTGAAGGAGCCATTATGACTGAATTTGTTGGGCTTCGGGTGAAATTGTATAGCTACAAGTGTAAGCGCAAGATAGTTAAGAGGACCAAGGGAGTGCAGAAATATGTTGTTACAAACTAGATTCTCTTTGAAGATTATAGGCATATTGTGCACCAGCAGAGTGCGATGTGGGTCAATGTACATAACATTCGTTCTCACCAACATGTTCTCTACNCATAACATGTTCTCTATAGTGAATGCATTAATAGGTTGGATCTGTCATGGAAGAATGATAAGAGATGCATACTGGATGATGGTATACATACTGTACCATGTGGATATATTGACTAAATTATGAGTATTCATTACTAAGATGACATTGCTTCCACTCCCACCCTCCTCCACACAATTGTTTGGCCTAGACTTGCAGTTGAATGTCATTGCTTTTTTGAGTTATTCCGACAGCAGACTGTAGCTCATGGAAGAGGTGTTATTTTTCTTGTCATGTGTGTGTGTCACCGATATGTCCTGCTGTGTGTGTACTGTTTCCGCAATCACTCATGTGTGTACCTGTGCACTGTTCCCATTATGTGTTTTCTTCCAGCAGCATTCTGTAGCTCATGCAAGAGTCATATTCATCTTGTCAGGGGTGTTACTGTTGAATGGTGACATGCTGTAGCCAGTGCAAAAGGCATACTTATCTTGCCAGCCGTGTTACCGATATGTGGTTGTGTGTGTACCATTTTGCATTCCACAATCGCTTATGTACGTACTTGTGCACGGGATCTGGCGGAGGTTTATAGTCAATTCCTAGGGAACTCAACTCTTATCCTAGCGGGGTTTTTGAACGTGAAATGGTATTCGTATCACACTAACACTGCAGTAACTGGTGGTCGAATCGTACTTGCATTTACTCTTTATTTCAGTGCTGCCCCCCCCCCCTTTTTTTCTCTTCAATTACCACTACTGTACTCTTCCTATGTGGATGTCATCTTTCTGTGCGTTCGTTTGTCCACTTTAATTTTTTATATGAGTCGTTTTTCCCTGAGCTGCCAGTGCACTATACTTGCAACGCCACTAGTGTGTTTATACGCATGCAAGTACAAGACCTTTTTGCGTATAAGGGAAATTCCCTGTAGTGTTTTTTGCTGGCGTAGTGTACTGCCCCGGTCCCAAGCCCGTGGTGTGAGAGCGATGCTGTGAACATCATCCTTGCGAGAGCGGTAAGAGCGCGACCACGCTGCTGCTGATGAAGCCGTGTAGGTGTAATTAGTGTTTATCACACTGCTAGTTCTTACAGAATAGGAAATACATGTTTCCCGCGCAGTGACGTCTTCGCTCCGTACCGCGCTGATGCACGGACAATGGAGGTACAGCCGTGCGCGTGCTCGAATGTCGGGGCAAGTTGGAGATACACACGCATGCGTGCACGTGGTCGTCGCGCATGTACGTTGCTGCGCAATTTGGCTATGTATGGAGGTATATAACTTTTATATAGACATGCGACCTGCCTACATTTTTTTATGTATATAAATTATATTTTCTGAATGATAGAATGGCGGTATTTTTTTCGTGCTATTAATTTTTATGCATAACTTTTAAGCATTTAAAAGTGTGCGTGCGTGGCGCCTGCAGTTTTTTCGCGATGACAGTTTATTGTCTGTTGAGTGCGTAGGCCGATGCGAGTATTTACTTTATTATTTCATCTCCTAACCATGCAATGGCTATTTTTTTATATATAAAGTCGGGGGCCTGTTCGAATATCGGGATGGTACTAACTACATATGTATCAGACATTTCACATCCTCTTTTTCCTAAATGTCGCAGTGGTCTTGTGGTCAAGATATTCGACTGCTGACCCAAGGGGTGCTGTAACAATCCAGCGCACCTTCGGCATTTTTTGAGTACCATAACAACTACCCAATAAAGAAAATTCCCAGCGCTCCTGGCGACCACAGTTTGAACTACACTTCCCGAAGCTAGCGCGCTTCTGCAGGTGACGAGTAAACCAACATACACAAAATGGCCGCATCGATACCAGCGCAGCTGCGAACGGTTTAACTTCACACACTGGAGACGGGTGCAGGAATGAAAGATGGCCGCCTACAGCAGACGACGTTGGTGATGAGGGAACACCCAATATGGAGGAGGACGCAAAAAGCAAGAGAGAGGAAAGGGGTGGGAGACAAGAGAGAGAAAATAACAGAGACTGGAAGGAATATGAGAAAGCCCCCAAGGGATAGAACGGACGAGGAAGAGAACGGGCGTGGGAGAGAGCGATGGAAAGGAATGTCTGGGCATGAGAAAAAAATCGGAATGCAAGAGCATGGAGAGACTGGAAGGAATGATGTAGCAGGAGGGAAAAAAGAAAATTTCCAAGGGGGAAAATGGAAAAAACAAGATGGCCGCTTCTGACTAGGAATGACAGAGCAGGAGGTTTCGGCGTGACGACATCCAAGATGACCGCCGTGAATCCCGGATTCCCTTACCCACGCCCCTGTCCCAGTTCTCCTCATTTCATTATACTCACGTCATACATGGGGTTATTTTTCAAAGGTTTGATTCAGAAAGTGTTTAACACCGCGAATAGACTATTCACAGTAAAGTGAGTACTTTTTAAAGCCCTATCATTTGGAATAATAATCAAATATATATTTTTTAGCCTTAGACTTTAACTTCCTAGTGCGGTGGAATATAGACACTGTGTTTATTACTTACATGGTAATATTTAATTTTAAAAAGTGGCGGATGGATGGAAAATGGCTGATAGGAGAAAGGTAACTAGGGCCTCAAAAGTGCGCACTTTACCGTGAATAGCCTATATCGGCAAGTGACCACTATACTTGGTACCACGGCAGCTTCCATGCCGCTTATTGTTCCCACAACGTAAATCGACGACCGACAAGCGCGAAAATGAATTAGAATCGCACCCCTGGTCAGTCGTATGATTTGTCGTCGATCGAACGTCTCCGAGACGAGATGGAACGCCAGGATCATCCATGTCAAAGAGTTCGTTACTTGGAGAACTCTTTGCAGCTATGAGTTGACACGACCGCAGCCCCAACTATAGCTAGGTAAATCAGTCCTAAGGCAACATGTCGTTTTACTGGTTATATGACTAATCGTTTCGATGCATGTGGCAGTATTACGAGGTACTAAAGGCCCTCTTCTGTGTCAAAAGTTCGTGAACATTCTCCTAACTGGAAAATCTTGTCATTAATACAATTTTGTTTCGTTAAAACTATCTTGCAAGTGAGAATCCGTTTGAATTCAACACTTTGCGGTCACGAAAGTTTTTATGTAAATGAGTGTACGTTCTATCGCAATATACTGAGCGAGGTGGCGCATTGGTAAACCACTGAACAAGCATTCGGGAGGTCACGGGTTCTATTCCTGGTCTCGCCATCCTGATCTCGGTTTTCCATGCTTTCCAGAACTCACTCATGCGAATGCTGGGATGGTCTCTTAATACAGGCCATGGTCAATTCCTTACCCATCCCTGCTTGTCTTGACAACTTGGTCCGTCTCTAATGACCTCGCTGTCGACGAGACGTAAGCTCAACCTGCCTACCTGCCTTCTATCTGAATACCTGGAACACAGTTCATTCAGCAGTGCGGAACTTGAAAGCCATTTTTACTAGGCCATCCTCGGTTGAGCCATGTGAACATGGGTGGAATTCTAGTTCCTCGTCGTTAATTCGTATAACGTATTTGCAAGCATATGGGTGCCACATTATACTACGGAAATTTCTCTGTCATATTGCAATGTACGCATGTGTTTACAAAATATGTAGTTTTACAAGAAAGCTGTAAGGTTCGATAATACAAGTGGTTTCCTGAGCTTCGTGCGTAGGGATGCAAGATATTTTGTATCAATCTAGTACGGACACCGTCTGGACTAATCTTTCTTAGGAATCGAAAATANTGTAGGGATGCAAGATATTTTGTATCAATCTAGTACGGACACCGTCTGGACTAATCTTTCTTAGGAATCGAAAATAAGGGTGCGGGATTATAAATATTCGAGGGGAAAACGTACCGGCTTGAGTATAGTTTAACATGGCCTGTTGCCGTACCCTGGGGACTCACCTTTGGTTCGGACCTCCATGAAGAATGGATGAAGCGGTAAAACAACGGCCAAATGAAGATGGAAGAGCAAAGTAGGATAATCCGCGGGACTACCCACACCTGTTGTAATATACAAGCCCAGACGTAAGTTATCCCCAGCCTGGCGTGCCCCAGGACTGACCTGGGAACCTCGGCACTTTGACGCCAGTGACTACCCGCGTAACAAGCCGTGGGAACTAGAGACGGAGATATCTGGGCTGTGTTCAACACCTGGATCTTCAGTACCGATGCGCGGCGTTCCAAAACTTACTACGAGAGTAAAGTGACGTAACAGAGAGTAACAGCTGAGGAAATTAAAAGTAAACGTCGTTCTGGACTGAGCATGCTGTGTTTACAAATATATGCCGATTAATCAACCAACGTTAAATTCCAAAAGATATTGATCACTTTTCCCTAATTCTATACTTTCTAAAAAAATTAATTAGTTATATACATAAACAGCTTTACTTACCATAAGTTAATAATAAACANTAATTCTATACTTTCTAAAAAAATTAATTAGTTATATACATAAACAGCTTTACTTACCATAAGTTAATAATAAACATTACGTCTAAAAATGCAACCTTTATATAATAGTTAACTTTCAAATAGAATTGCGAATATTATGACTTGTCGTTTGTGATTTTCCCATGTGGGTCTAACCAGAATGTCCACATTTCCTTTCAGTTTGTTTAATTCTACTAAACTTCCCGCCATTTTCAGTTTATCCTTGGTTACTTGCTGAAATAGAGAGTGCAAAAGTGTTACCTTGGCAAGATGCTCAGAGAAATTATCTGCAGTTCTGAGACACTGTCAAGAAAAAGTAACACATTTTCTCAAAGTGTTTACGGGCAACCATAGAGAAAAGTTTACTTGCAGGGTAACGTTACGAAAAGTCGCGCCGACANGTTTCTCAAAGTGTTTACGGGCAACCATAGAGAAAAGTTTACTTGCAGGGTAACGTTACGAAAAGTCGCGCCGACATAGAGGTGAAACGAAGTGAAACTGGAGCAGCAATGGGCTGCAATGGTGGGGGAGACGAGAGCTGCCCCGAGAACACAAGCCAGCGAACAGCAACGTCCGCCACGTCTCCCACATGCTAAAATCCAAGTACGACCTCGCCGGGAACCGAGCCCTGTTCGCCGTGGTAAGAAAATCATCATCGTGTACTTAATATCGCACATAATTAAGCAGTTTGGCTACGATGGAACATCAGGCTGCCGTCACAATACAGGAACACTTCACTGCAACATTAGCTCTCTGTACAGTCACATTCGCTCCGGTCGTGTTCCGATCGCCATCACTTCTTGTTCGAAGTAAAATGGTTGCTAGGATTTTCTGCGCTCGCTGAAATGTATCGGATGAACAGTGGCATCCGTTGTACTATTGCCGTCAAAGTATAGTTAGCTGTATTTAAATTAAATAAAGAAATCAAAACTGACTGGTATTGGGATCGATACCTATTCTGGTTGGAGTTTTTAATGTTTGGGTTTTCGTTAGTTTATATTCAGCGGCCTTGTAGTCCACGACAGTGCAAAGATCAAAGGCCTTTTAAAATAAATAATGGACAAATTATCAAAAAGGCCGCTGTATTTTTCTATAATTTTAGTATTGTACACAGCAGCCGTCGTCACTAATCCTAGTTGTTTATAAAGACAAGAGGCCATTATGAATATTGTTATCCCTCTTACATGTATTGAGGCCTCGAGTTGAGGTAGCGGCAATACGCAGTTGTCAGGAAAAAAAAACGGGAGAGCACCAAGAAAAACCCAGTGGTCACCGAGAACTGCGACACGCGGATATTGTTGCCACGAGGATGCACGTTCGAGTGCCGTGCAATGTGTGTTCTACGTATGCCATTCAGTGAAAGTGTTGGTCTGTGTGCCGTCCCCCGAATAGCCAACAAACAAGGACGGGGTCATAAACATACACAATAACAAAATGATCAGTGAGATATAAAAAGGTACGCCCAGACAGGGCTCCTGGGAGCATGCATGTTCAGTGAACGGGTAGTCAAGAGAAAAATTACTATCTACATACGCTATTGCAGAGTTACGTTGTCACAAGAGCACCCAGAACATAACACGCCTGAAATGTTCATTGGNGATATAAAAAGGTACGCCCAGACAGGGCTCCTGGGAGCATGCATGTTCAGTGAACGGGTAGTCAAGAGAAAAATTACAATCGACATGCGCTATTGCAGAGTTACGTTGTCACAAGAGCACCCAGAACATAACACGCCTGAAATGTTCATTGGGGGGGTCTTCACTGTGTCCTACGCAATAACTGTATACACTATCCTCGTTCGATAACTCGTTCTCTTATTTCGATCTCGTTTAATGTAAACCATTTCTTAGCGAAACTATTTGTACACCATCCACGTATCTGCTGACTACAGCTACTCCTCAATTAATTTCTGTGGATGTGCAACATTTTGCCGTATACTGGGATTTCCATCCATGAAGATCATTTTTCGTTTAATTACTTAGACCCTCTGCAAGGATCTGTCAAAAAAACACAAGTGAACAAGTACTGTAAACCAGCCGCCAATCGCGGCGCGGCAGCAGTTCGCAAATCTTGTGGACCGCTAGTCCTCACCACTGGCGTGCCCAGAACGTTTGTTTTTTTGTGGAAAAAAAAAAGAGGGATGAAGTGTCTTGAGAGACAGATCCTGTGTGTAAACATCAACACTACACTGTGCGCCAGATACCTGCGAGCTTGAGCAACGTCACCAGGAAGGGAGTAGTCACTGAGGACTCCTGGAATCCATTACACAGAGCACAAGAGGGTGAGCGTGTAACCGAGCCAATCACAGTCTGCCACATTATATAAAGAATAACAGAAAACACTTTCTCTTATACCTCTTTATATTTTCAAAGCCGCCCACCGCTGTCGAAAGTGCATTCACTATGATTATTACATAAATTTAATATTATTCCAAAAATAATTTGAATTATGGAAACGAATTGACCTTCGCAGTTCTGGACTTATCAAAGGTGTTAATATTTTCCTATAAGTTAGTGGGAATGATTCCGCTCTGTGTTTTCAGGTTACTTGCTCCACCGCAGCATCCTCCTCCAAGAGCACGAACACAGTGCAAGCTAATTCCGATTATGATTTCGAAATCTAGCGCGAGAATTGATTAGTGTTTAGGAACGAGAGCGCCCATAGTGGCGGCAGGCGAATTCGCGCGCAGGTGGTGTTATTGGTGTGTTGAAGCCCGCTGTGATAGGAATTTTATTGTTAAATTACCGATAAAAACACACTTAAATAATAAGTTTTTCTAAAACTTCCAATACGGAACAAAATATTCAAATCGCAATGTAGTTGATAAATCTCGGCAAGAAATTGCAGAAGATATGGGTGTTGAAGGTAAGTAAAAATATAATGTATAGTGATTATTTATATAGTGAATGTTTTGCGTTAGTGTACGTTCACAATGTAAATAATCGAAAGGCATGTCAGCATTTCCTAACCTAAACTATAAAAAAGAGAACAGTAAACGTAGATACTATTACAAAAACCTTAAAATAAAAGTAATAACCGCTGGTGAGACCTATTTGACAAAAAAATTGAACTGCTACGTCAAAATCACAGTAATAATTGGTTCAAATAATCACAAACGCGAGCGTTTATCTTTGATTTCAGATATATCCCAAAACATACTCGTCCATGTACTCACAAAGAATACCTCTGTTTTTGGCTCCTGTGGGGATTCTTCCTCATTCTCAAGCGACAGATTAACCTTTAACAGCAACATCATTAAGATGTCGTTCAATCCTCTCTTTGTATATCACCATATTATGCAACACACAAACACACTTTACAATATTGTCAAGTTCAACCGTGTCTCAATTGATTTCGAAAGAATACACCGTTTAGAATACACAATTTCAAAAGTACGCTCCACAGGTTTGCGTTTGTTGAAGTTTTGCTGCCTGTTAGTCAATTCATTACGTTTGTATGACATAATGAGGTAGGGGAGCAGAAGGTGCGCCTCGTCAACTAACATTGCCTTTGCGAGGCACAAAATCTCATTCTGGAAAAAAAAATTTAACAGAACAAGTCCTAAGCTTCAGATATGCCTCCATCGCTGTGTTAACCGAAACCCCCAATGTCAACAGTCATAAACTTATAGTTGGCAGTAACTAGTTGTTTGGGGACCGACGGAAAATAACGCCTTGTAGTTGAAAAACATTGAGCCGAAGTGGCTGGGTCACATTATGTGTACTCTTGTCTCAGTTGTACTGTAGTGTAGCATACATGTTGTTACGAGCAGTTACACTTTATTCCAAGAGTTGGTTTCAAAAGTTCTCACTTTACCATGAACAGTCTTAACTGATAGACATTCACGTGTTTAAATAGAAGCCATTTTAATGATGGCGCCAGTATAAATCACTCAATTCGAGAGGGGGATCCTCCAACCCCATTAGANGGTAGGGGAGCAGAAGGTGCGCCTCGTCAACTAACATTGCCTTTGCGAGGCACAAAATCTCATTCTGGAAAAAAAATTTTAACAGAACAAGTCCTAAGCTTTAGATATGCCTCCATCGCTGTGTTAACCGAAACCCCCAATGTCAACAGTCATAAACTTATAGTTGGCAGTAACTAGTNGGGCTGATGCTCATGACGGTTAACAGCTCGTCAGGCCGCGTGGTTATGGCTGTCCCGGGCTACTGGAATCAACTGCGCCAGCCAATCAGTGTGCGAATTACAATTTTCGCTGAGGGAGGGGGAGACTTTTTGGAGACTTTTAGAGATTTCACATACGAGTGAAAGATAAAATAACAAGCAGAGCACGTGTACAATTCCAGATTATTGCAAGTAGTATACGATAGATACCTCAAATAATAAGGATTTACAAATCCAAACAATTTATTTCAAATCAAAATTTCACTGCTTCAGAATGTCAAATATTTAGTGTAAGCAAACATATCCTTAAAATTTCTCAACAAAATCATATGTTAAATTAGGTGCGGATGTATTTTAAACAGACTATTTATTTGTAGCGACCGATGATTTATGGCGACACTAATCCACAAATGGCCAACCCACTAATAAATGTATACACCTCAAAAAACTGCAACATAATACCAACAAAANCGACACTAATCCACAAATGGCCAACCCACTAATAAATGTATACACCTCAAAAAACTGCAACATAATACCAACAAAATATTTAGTACATCCCACAAAATATTTGATTCCACCAAACAAGCCAAATGTTTAATGCAAACGAATATATAACAAACAAATTAATTTGGTTTCAACAACAAAATATTTCATTGCCCCTTGGGTGTGACAAACAAAATTTAGTTTGAAGCAACAAAACCTTTCTGCCGGTGGCAGGAAACGTGTAGGTATGTCCCACAGAACACTATCCGCCATTTGTATGACGCAAAGTCTCGTCAGATCGCTGCTGTAGAGACGCGAGAGCAGGCTCCGACACATATTGAACGCGCTCTCTATGCGTGAACAACTATTCACTATTTATGTGCACTGTCATCTATCAGTCCATGATGGTTTAATAAAGTGTCACGCAAGGTAAGAGGGTAAAGCAATTTCCATCTCCAAGTGCATATTTCAAATAATTACTTCTCATAGAGCATCATTAAAACAGCATTATAAATTACTTTGGAAACGAAGTTCAACTTACTTGTTAAGAGGCCCGAGTTTCCTATTTAGTAAAGGAACGTCCCTTGTACAGTCACTTCTCCCCGTATTTCTACTTTATACCACCCAAAAGAGTTAAGGGAGTTTTTTTTTTCAAGTGGTTGGCGAGTCTGGCTCGCAAAAGAATTATGGGATAGGCCTAGTGAGAGTGAAGACATTTGGGCGGCTATTAAAAATCTAGTTATTGCCAGCCGGTGTGGGTGAAGTGAGGTGAGAATGGAGCAGCGCCGGAATGAAGGAGCGGGAGAAACGGGAGATCCCCGAGGAAACCCGCCAACCAGCGGGATTGTGAGGTAAGATTCCCACTTGCGGAGGTAGGCCTAGAGTGTGCATGCCAGCTGCACAGTGACAACTCCATGTCGGAACAACGAACGAGTTTTTTTTTCTATTTGAATTGTCATAACCGCGTGACTTCGACTGAGGTTAGGATATTTACACAAATAAGTGCGTTGCGATAACAGCACACTTTTTTTTTGACAGTTGTAGTGTAACTGTGATGCATCAAATTACACACGATGTTATCATTTTTTTTTTAAATAGCCATTTTACAAAGAAATGAGATTGCGTACAACTTGCTGTCACTGGCGACGGGCAACATAACTGCTACACGACATTGTTTGGAGTAAATATGCAGCACAGCAGAAACTAATATAGNAACTGCTACACGACATTGTTTGGAGTAAATATGCAGCACAGCAGAAACTAATATAGGCCGTACTGAAGACAAAACATTCGCCGGCTTCAATTTGTCGATAATTGTAAACAAGTTAAGAACAATGTTCCGAAATATTAATTGAATAGGTGTCTAGAAGGAGGGCGTATGTTACAAATGTTCCATTTGCTTTTTTTTTTCTTCTTTGGAACAAACTACTGTGTGATATGACTGACGCGTTGATGTGATTTATATTACTCACACCCTCCCGCTTAATGACAGAAACACGCGTTGCAAGATAACACATCCAGATGGCGCTGGCGGAAGGGCGTGTGTCAAACTCCCGTCACTGTCGCTGGGTTTCGCTTGTCTGTCGGCCGTCAGCTAGCTACGTGCAAACACGTTATCTGTGTCTTGCAGTTATCGTTATTTCCAACATGAACTATGTTAATTTACCGCGTACTGCATGTAATAGTTTGAAGTCTAGTACAAAGCGGTCACTGGATATTGAAGAGTGACTTGATAAGAAGCAGAACTTCTGTGAATGTACGGTAAATAGCACGTAAACAAGCGCGTGAAGGAACAGGCGAGCCGGCAAAGGAACTGCCTACCCACGTTCGAGGCTGTCAGGAGTGTTGTGCGAACGCTGGGTGCAACACGCTTTCTATTCACACTGTGCATGGCTTGTTCAGGTTTCATCAACTGTATTACAATGACCAAACGCTTTTTCTTCGGAGTTTCGTACAATATACGTGAGCCAAGACGCAGACGACCTGGGAAATCCGACGCAAAATCAAGAAAAAATTGCAGNGAGTTTCGTACAATATACGTGAGCCAAGACGCAGACGACCTGGGAAATCCGACGCAAAATCAAGAAAAAATTGCAGTTATAGCTTATAACGTCAATGGAAAACCGGTATGCATCAACACATTAACGAACGTGTTTTCTGTTACTCCAAAACGTATTCGTGTCCTACAAAGCAAAGNGGAGTTTCGTACAATATACGTGAGCCAAGACGCAGACGACCTGGGAAATCCGACGCAAAATCAAGAAAAAATTGCAGCTATAGCTTATAACGTCAATGGAAAACCGGTATGCCTCAACGCATTCTGTTACTCCAAAACGTATCCGTGTCCTACAAAGCAAAATGAGAAATTGGGAAGTAGCTCCAATGAATGAAAGAGGAAAACATTTTAATCGGCTTGGTGCACTGGACAATGACATGCAAAATATTAAGCAGCATATTGAAACCTTTCCCACAACGCAATGCAACAGCAGACGTGAGCGCAACAGTGGACAAAACACTGCTGTGCTACCACCATAAAAATGAAAATATGTAACCAAGAATGTGTTTCTACAATATTTAAAGAGAAAAACAAAGTGATCGTTTATTGTATATTTAGGCTATGCGCAGGTAGTGAACATTATGTTCAAATATGCAACCCTTGATACCGAAGCTATAAGACCGTAGAACTTCGCCTTTGGGTTAGGTACATATCTTAGGTAGGGATTCGTTTTTCCTGGTCGATTCACTGGTAGGACTTGTCGATATAGGGATGTATCAACCACTAAGCAATACTGTATTTTGCGTACCGAGATATTAACTATATGCTATATCAGCGCTATATTTGTGGTTATAATAATTTAGCGAAAATACAATACAGAATTTGGGATTCCGCTACTTGAAATGTCAGTATGATCAGGATTTGCAATGCCGATATGACCGATATGTGCGATTTCATATGTGCGACATCGGTATGAGTGATACTTTCGATGACAATATTTGCGGAATGTCGCACCGGTAACTAACTATATGGTCAGCATGTTTCAGAACGATATTGAAATGTGTGTATCGCACAGCGATAGTCGTCGGGGCCTATGCTGTGCGTGAAAAGGACGGTGATGTCTCCAGGCGGCATCAAAATACAGCTCGAGCGGAGCTGTATTGAAATTTGTTCCAACTAATTTCACATACGAATTCCACTTTCCTGTCACCGGCGTGCTGAACTCGCTATAGCTCGCGCACGAGATGAGAAGCCTTCATCGTTAAAATTGCGGATTTTCGTACGGATTTTCGTACGGCCACATCGCCTTATAAGTAGAAGTTTACGTGACAACTAGGATATCCAAACCGTTTGTCAGAGGAAATAATGAATCTTATTGATTAGTATTATTACAAACATTTCTCAGTTTTAAACATTTCTAAGTACTTCCAAGAAAACGCAGTTGGTTTTTTCCTGCCATCTTTATTTTCGCTGTTGGAACACTATAGTCCCGTTGGGTTGGTCAACGTCATATAGGAAGGCGTGGAGAGTGTTGAAGCACAGCACAAGCGCATGTGTTACGGTAAGAGAGGGGGAGTGAGAGAGGGGGGTGTGAGAGAG
>NQII01005052.1:96586-125716 GCA_002778355.1 Clitarchus hookeri | reverse complement strand
GATCCTTCACACTGCGGGATAACTACTAAAGGTCCTTCACACTCGCTGGATGACTGTACTTATCTGGCTTGCTGTGCTGGTAGTTGTTCTTGCAGATGAGGTCCGGTGAGCTAGAACTGCTCTCGTCCTGTCACGGGCGCCTCGGTGACTCATCTCGATGTCCCTCCTTCCCAGGTCGACGCAGGACTCTGCGTCTGATGGCGGCTGGCTGCCGTTCTCGTCTCCTGCGGAATCACTCCTCCCTCCCGGAATCTCGTCGGCCGACTGCCATGTTTCCTCGGACTCCTCCGGTTTTGTAGGCCCTCATTGCCATATTAAACTGCCCCGGTTTCTCCAGGTAGCCGCGGACCGCCCCCCTGGGTAATCAACCGCGGGCGTGTACTCCAGCTCCATACTTGGGTCCAGCGTCTGCTGTTTTGTTCTGGTTTACCAGTTTCAGCACTCCGTTCTGTCCGTGCGGAAATAATTGAAAGGGGCCTCTCGTTGCGTTCGTCCAAACGCTCTCTCGGTTTTTATTGTGGTCGAAAGCCTGGGACAAAGCACAGCCTGGCGAGGTCATAAATACGTCTCGCCGTTCCTGCCTGCTCGCGGAGTCTGGCGTCTGTCCTCCTATTCTAGCTGGAGGTTTGTTGTTTGTTCGGCGTTGTGGGAATACTTCGGGATCTCCCCCTGGCCGCTGCCTTCGTGTTCTTCCCGCTGTCACCTGATTCCACACCGTGACGCTATTCTCCCGCATGTCCGCCTTCCCATGCAAATGGTCGTCTTGTAGGGCCGATCTGGCGCCATTCCCTTCGTCACGGCTGCCAGGCCCTAAATCCTGATTGATGTCGTTCGCCTGCGAGCTTCGTTAGAGCGTGGTACGGACGAATAAAATATAGGGACGCCGCAGGCGTCAGTGTGAACGGGTTAGAGTGCGTGAAACTCGACGAGTGAAGGTTACTGTGCATGAGGGCGCGCGGAGAAGTCTTATGACATTATAGACTGGCGGGATTTGGACTGAACTGAGGGGACTGAAGGAACGTGAGAAACGTATTTTATTGTTAATATTGGAACTGTCAAATATGGACATATAATTTATAAATTAAGTCAATAAGTTTTGACACACTGTTTATTGGGACTGATTTTAGTTATTTGATTGCATTAATTTATTTGAGGTAATTGTAAGCTGTACTAATTTAATTTATTAATTTAAAATAGCAAAATATATCAATTCATTGTGAGATATTCAGCAGAGAGAATTATATTTGCAGTTATTAAAGGAAATTATAAATAACTCATATTTAATTAAAACCTTCATCCCTAAACAACCTGGTTATGCCCACTGACTGAGATAAATTGTAACAATATAAAGTGATCAGGTCCAGTGCAATGTTAATCATGCACATGGCGGACGGCTACAATATGAGAAGTAGATCCCAAGCATGTCTTTCAAGAGTGCTGAATTACCGGCGGACAGCCAATACGGAGAAGTGTATATCGCCTGGATGGGGGAGGGGGGGGGATATGGCTGTGGCCGGGAGCCAGGACAGGCGGGCGCCGAGGAATGCGACGCGGTCTGCACACGGGCGCCGCCGGAGAGACGCTGGGCGCCGGCCAGGCTATTTAGGGTCGCTTGACCAGCCTGGAAGGGGGGGGGGGAGCCGCAGGACACGCTCGGGATCATCATCCCCTCGCCTCGACCACTTACTGGAGCACCTCGTCGTCGCCGGCATCGCGTCGCTATAGCGCTCTCTCTACCCGCGCAACGGCAATACTGCGCGTCGCCGCGTCACATCTGCGTCCCTCGCCTCGTTCCTTTCTTCTACTGATACCGCTGAGATTACTCATCAGGGCGGCGTGCAAACACGTCACTCCAAGAGTAGAGCAAAGAATAAGGCTATTCACGATCAAGTGAGCACTTTTGGAATAATAGTCAATAAATATATTTTATTTTAGCCTAAGACTTTAATTTCAGAGTGCGGTGGACTATACACACTGTGTTTATTACTTGCATGGCAATATTAATTTAAAAAGGTGATTAAAGGATAAATAGCTGAAATAAAAAAGTAACTAGGGCCTCAAGAGTGCTCACTTTTCTGTGACAGCCTATAACAGAGGGTAACATCTGAGGAAAGAAGAGTAAACATGATTATCAAACGAACATTATGTACATAGCACGTTGTGTTTACAAATATATACTGATTAAGTAACCAATGTGAATTCCAAAATATATTTATCACTTTCCACAAATTCTTTCTTTTTTGTAAAAAAAAATAGTGATATATATATAAACAGCTTTACTTGCCGTTAATCATAAACATTGCATCTGAAAATACAAAATGTATGCAAGTTAAATAAAAATTTGAATTGTAATTTTCCCGTATGTCTGTAACCAGAATGTTCACATTTGCTTTCAGTTTGTTGAATTCTACTAATCTTCCTGCCATTTTCAGTTTACCCTTCGTTACTCGCTGAAACAGCGGGTGTAAAAGTTTTACTCTGGCAAGATGCTCAAGAGTAATTACTCGGCAGTTTCGGGACACTACCAAGAGCGAGTAAAACATTTACTCAAATCTGCATCAAAAGTTTTAAATAATGAAACGACGCATTGCGGATCTCACAGCCTCGAAACAGTTCGCCGACTCACAACATTGTGCCGGCAGAGAAACTAGAAATGTTTTAAATAATGAAACGACGCATTGCGGATCTCACAGCCTCGAAACAGTTCGCCGACTCACAACATTGTGCCGGCAGAGAAACTAGAAATGTTTTAAATAATGAAACGACGCATTGCGGATCTCACAGCCTCGAAACAGTTCGCCGACTCACAACATTGTGCCGGCAGAGAAACTAGAAATGTTTTAAATAATGAAACGACGCATTGCGGATCTCACAGCCTCGAAACAGTTCGCCGACTCACAACATTGTGCCGGCAGAGAAACTAGAAATGTTTTAAAGCATCTGACAAGTTATAAATTATTTGTTACCTGGGTAGTGTCTCAAGTCTTCTTTGTACTTTCGAACGGTTTTTAAAAGCTATTGTCTTCAATATTATTTCACTGTGTTGTATTTTTAAAGCCACTTGAATTAATTTTAACATCATAGGCCTGTATACATAATTGGCGATACCGTTTCCGAAGGTATCTTTCGTTTCAAACATTGATCATGGGCAGCGTCTTGCACTCAAACTGCGTGTAGATGGCCATATTACCATAATAAAGCTACTTCGTTAATACTGGTGCAGATACTTTGCGTTGAATGTACCGAGTACAGAATAAGGAAACCTGTGCGTGCTCGGATGTAACAGAGTCGAGGCGTGTGTTAGTCTACGTTGGTCTACAGACAAGACTATTAATAATAACCCAGGCACTAGTTTCCAGCTCACTCGACTAGATGACCATTCTAATGACCTCTTAACCAACTTTCAGCAAAAAATATTTTACTCTATAACAACTTTGATTTGTTTTTAAGTGTATAACTCGTGTTTAAGGCGCCCGTCTACCTGGCGCTTGAACTGCGTTGCAGTGTGTTCCAAATACACGTTTTTCAACGAAACTATTACGCGTGCGTCCAATGTACTTATCTACGAAAAGAACACACACTTAAGACGAGAGCTGTTAAGTACTTTCAAAATATCACGTACGTTAGAAACATCAATTCAGAGTACTCCAAAACCGCTAAAAACGGCCTTTCCAAGGCGCTGTAGCTCAAAATGCACGCATCAGATACATACAAAACTACTATAGGGGCCTGCACTGAACCTTCCTAAAGACTTCCCACTAATAAAATAATATGGTCACCGCTGAAAGTCCCATAGGTACACGCAGCACGACGAGAACACTGCACGCCAGTTCAGAGCCTTGTGCTTAGCGGCGATGGCGTACTTGATGCGCGTGGCAGTGTCGCCCTTATCGCTCCCGCGCTTCTCGGTCTAAACGTGGGAAAAAGTTCCAGGTAGACGGGCACCTTAAGGGACATGTAGTATAATACAAAAAAATAAAATAAAATAATAATAATAATGGGGGAGCAAACACGTATGTTATTTAAATTAAGTCAATGTTATCGATGGAATGCGCAGATTACCTAGTTGCCAGCTTCAAAACATTTTATGACTAAGCGAAATAATCCCTAGCATATATTTAATTTAATTTAAAAGCATTGCCAACTTGCAAATTCTGTAATACTTTTACAACAGTATAGTCCATCCATTATTAGTAACCAAAGAAATCTCATCTCGCCAGGCTAGCAGCCAGCGATGGAATTATTTAATTTCACAACTGCTACAACTTGAGTATCGCAGAGTGGAAAACATTACGAGACTTCAAACAAACTCACAATGTAATTAATTAAGATCTCGAGAATTGGGCTACTGAACACTATTAATATTCTGAGTGACTAACGCGTAGCAAACATTCTATAGTGTAAAAATATTTCAGTATGTGTGTTTAGAATAATATAAAATGTTCTAAGCAAAGTTACACGTACAACAGTGCCTGTGATTCACAATTTAGTTCTTGCAATATTAAGTAAGCTATTTCGCATTTCGATTATATTTCTGTATTCAATTTACTAACTCCAAAATGCGTCCATTGTGCTGAACAAATGCGCTGTTCGTGAGTGTATTTAATTCCCACCGCCTTATAAAGAAAGTTCCAGACTGAGAAAAAAAATTCGCGCAAAGATTCCACATTCCCAAATTTGTGCTAAAGAATATCTACCTTTTGAGGTGAGATTATGGCTTCGAAATGAAAGCGGTGAGATTCCACAGTTCTGAATAATTTTGTAACAATCCAATCATCTACCCCTTGCCCGTAGCGATAAATCTTTAACTAACAACGGTGGATCAGCGGTTACCCTGCTCGCCTCCCACCAAGGCGAGCAGGGTTCAATCCCCGGCCGGGTCACTCCCGGATCTTCGTATGTGGGAGTCGTGCCGGACGATGCCGCTAGTCGGCGGGTTTTCTCAAGGATCTCCCGTTTCCCTCGCCCTTTCATTCTGGCGCTGCTCCATACTCACCTCAATCACTCATCGGCTCTCAAGACCTCACTGTTAAGAGCCGCCCAAATCTCTTCACTCACTTTAACTAACTAACTTTACAGTGACTTGGATGTGAACCCAGACTTGCTCCCGCGCTTTCTAGATCTGGAACACGCAAAATACCTTCAGCCCAGTGACCACTTCAAAGGCCCGTCTGCAATCGACCTTGCCTGTAGACGTGGCCACGTCCGAATTTCGACGTCAAGTGACGTCGCAATGACGCAGTTTCAATATGGTCTAAACATGCGTCGTCCGGAAAGTGAGATTTCGGAATCTGATACTAGATCGCTGTAAAATCCGCACATTATTTGCTGTGCGATTCTTTTTATAGGCACTGCTGAATTATAGGTTATTTAATGTTTGCGAGATGGTCGATTTGAATTATTTATTTATCTTTACGATATAGGCCCTACCTGTTTCATTTTAAATAAGCTCGCCAATTTACATCCACGAATTTTTTACTAACTTTACGTTTTTTAAAACGTCCATCTTTCATATTAAATAGTTCAGACCGAAAGCAGACAGCATTAATTAGCATTTCGTCACGTTCGTCTCGAGTAAGCCCACATTGCACGTCCATTGTTTACATTTACGACGTAAACATTCGACGAATACGCGCGAAAGTATCGGGAGTCGTCTTTTCCCATCACGTTGGGACACGACTTGGGACAGGAGTTCAGTTTTCCGAATGCTTCCACGTGTGACACAGGTTGACTTGGGACAGCGTCATGACGTCAAAGGGTCACGCGCTCCATTCAACGCATCACTGGAGATAACGCGACTGTAAACAGGTCGTAATGGACTATCGCCCCACTTACTAAACAATTCTGCTTGGAATGGCGAATGGCGGAGTGACGCGACACTGTGAACAGTCCATCAAAAATGACGGGAGAAGGAAATTGTCTCAGGGGAATGGAGAACAGCTGTAAAAGGAGCGAATGACGATGANGTGGAGGGGGGGGGGCAGTCCCCGGCTAATGCGATTACCAATTAGCACGAGGGAGCGAGGGAGGTAGGGAGGTAGGTAGGCCCACGCCGGCAGCTACATCGATCACACGTCCGCTGCCTGCGTGCAGGCAACCCGCGCCGCACGCAATCCACGTCCTCTCACTCTGCTGCTGTCTGCGGGTCGACGTCGCCGTCTTCACTGCGCATGCGCGTCCACAGTCCGAGCAGAGAACCATGGAAATGTCCCCCGGTGAATTTCCGAACAATAAAACCAAAAAACTAAATTTACTGTGAACTACTTAGCCTGCAGCCGCACAGTTTAAATGGGGAATCATGTTAATGAAATTCCTT
The DNA here is from genome assembly GCA_002778355.1 of Clitarchus hookeri. Classification (NCBI taxonomy): domain Eukaryota; kingdom Metazoa; phylum Arthropoda; class Insecta; order Phasmatodea; family Phasmatidae; genus Clitarchus; species Clitarchus hookeri. The sequence goes on along the minus strand of NQII01005052.1, from coordinate 119,400 downwards.
CTCAATGCAATAATTTTTAGGATAACAGTTTGAAACAAAAAGTATTGTACGTTGCGTTTATTAATACTGGCACGTTAAGAAACCTTGCCAATTATATTTTTTTTGTTTTTCTTTTAAAATTTAAATTTATAAAAAATTATAGATAAAATATTTTAAAAATTTACTAACCTGACAGTTTTCCCTGAGAAAGTTGCGTAAGGTTGTTACGATACACACTGGCCATGCATGTTCCCAGTTGAGTTGACAGCAAATTAGAAATAGTTCAAAGACTTGACATCGTATTGAGAGTTTTATATGTAAGTTTATAGCTACTGAAGTCAGAGTTTCTTGTTTTATAGACATAGTAGCATTAATTTGCATATTATTAACACTTTTACTTTCCTAAAAATTCCACTGTTTCGCATATAGCGGGAGGAAATAAAATCAAGAGGAAAGTAGGCTGCATTCTAAGCACGGCTTCAAAAACTGCGAACAGCCTGTATCATATAACGCAATTAGTTTATACAATACTTAGTTTTCAATTTTAACATTGTCAACTTTTTGAGGAAAAGTTAGGGATACAAACCACAACATCAACTAACATGCCTACATAATTGTCTAAAATTTAACAAAATTACGTTATCTACAACTTTCTAGTACTGAAATTTATGCATCGTGAAGAAAATATCCTTTCTTTAAAGCAAAATGTTCTACCACCACCGTAAGGCTGCTGCCTATCTAGAGCTTTTTTCCCGCGTTTGAGGCTGAGAAGCACGGGAGCGATAAGGGCGACACTTCCACGTGCATCCAATGCGCCATCGCCGCTAAACGCTAGGCTCCCAACTGGCGCGCAGTGTTCTCGTCGCTGTGCGTGTACCCACGGGACTTTCACCCCGTGACCCTGTTGTTTTATTGACGGGAAGTCTGCAGGAAGGTTCAATGCAGGGTTCTTAAGTAGTTACGTATGTATCTGACACGTATGAGATACAGCTCTCTGAAAAAGCCGTTTTTCGCCGTTCTGGAGTACTCTGAAATGTGTTTCTAATGTACTTGACGTCTTTAAAGCACTCAACAGCCCTCGTCTGAAGTGTGTGTTCTTTTCGTAGATCAGCAAATTGGTTTCGTTGGAAAAAAAAAGTACTACAAACACACCGCAACACATTTCAAGTGTCGGGTAGACGGGGGCCTTAAAATATGATATTTCGTTAAAATTAACAAGGACTTTTTAAAAATGTTTATAACATAATTACACTTTTTTTTTCCTTCAAATAATTTTTTTTGCATAGATACTGTAGCCGGCACACGTCTGTGCATGTCTGAACGCAGGGAATCGTATCAGCGGACAAGAGGGGAAGAGATGCGCGCGCAGATCTGGGCCGTGCTATCGGCTATTCCACAAACATCAGTTACGGCGGCTCAGTTATATGTAAGGCAATGAAGGACGAAGGACGTTCGCAGAGGTACAGAAAAGTTATCCTTAGTGTTACAAAATTCCACTTACCCATGATATTCATATATGACCACATTTGTTAAAAAATTATAGAATTGAAATACTACTTAGGTTTTAACACTCGGTGCAATTTCGCGTGAATTAATCTATACGTACATTTTAACAAAGTATAACAAAACAGTAGTTTTAGGCCAGTGCTTTTCTTTTGAAACTATAGAAACTTTTTATATCTTTATTTGCACAAAGTCGCGAAAATGAGTATTTCTACTCATAGTGGACTGACCCGCGCTATAAAGAAAGCCTAAATACAGTTTATAAAATAATAAAAACTAAACAATGCCACCGCTATAACGTATTACACTCTACAGCATAGTGTTTATCTACTTCACAAATTCCACCCAATTAATCTGCGTGTAAGCATTCTTGCCGTGCTAAACGGTAGTTTATGTCAAATTGTGGTCTACATACGCCTAGGTGTTCAAATTAAAAAGCCCAAGAAAATCACAGTAAACCATTGAGAGTTTATATAAAAAGGTGTTAATTATCGTGTTGCTTTACGTAATATTTCTAGAATTCCGAATCACGTGCAAAATTAATGCCGCATGTAAAATGTTTTTCCAAATAATGCTGGCTTCGTCAGCACGGTGTAATCACTGTAAAAATATTTCAGCAGTATTTATCATAAAATTGTTTGTACTAACTTAACAGACCGTAATAAACATTTGTCTATAATTTATGCCAGTAAATATTATTCCAAACACAACGTTCATTAGGAGAAAATATTTTCTCGATTATGAAATGAAGAATGTTCAAATATGTAATCCTATTTCAAAAGCATTAAAAACTACAACATTAACAGTTAACTGCCAAATTACTAGACAAAGAGATTCTAAATTAACGCTATCGTTATAGTAATAAGTAAATTAGTTTGTTGGTGTTGAAGGTAAGGTCACACGTATTTGCTCAAGAAGTTGCAGGTTCGATTTCTAGGTGTAGGTTTTTTTTAAAAATATAATATAGAAGATAATCTTTGTATGGCAGGTATGGTATTAATAAATTTATTTTCGAAAGCATATTATATATTAATTTAGATTCGCTATTTACCAATGCGACTGAAATACAAGCTTAACTGTAATATTAAAAATCCGTATCTTGCAAGTCCACTTAGTAGATTAATGTATTTATTACAATAATTGGTTACTAGATTCCAAGGTTTTACTTGTAAAAGTACAAAAAAATGCAAAACTATTTCCATATTTACAGCACCAATATTTTTAATTCCGTGACAACTTTGTTCTCTTATATCTCCTATTGGAAGTGACATTTCCCATGAGAGGGTGACCCATGCGGACGAGCATAAATCACACCCTTGCTCTACGCGGGATTCGAACCAGAACCACTCACGCTCAATACTCAACCAACTGCGCCACAGAGGGCGGCCAATAGATCAACCAGAACACTGTCAGTGGTTATAACGACTTATTTTAAGTGAACAAAAAGCAGCATTTCATTGGAGATAATTTTTAAGTTACAATTTAAGTAATATATTAATTAATTTTCCACATTGTATAATTCGCTGCCATGTTTGGTTGGGATTCGCTGGCCTATATTTGCGCTAAATTAAATGCAGTAATTGCGGGCACAACTGTGTACGTTGATTTAAAAATGTATAGTTTACCTTAAACTTTATACATAAATAACTCTTTCCATTGGCATAAAAAAATTGGAAAAAAAAATTATTTGTATCCTTTTCTCAGTTTTATTTTGTGATGTTGTCTAGCAGTGATTATACTAAATATTCCTGTGCTATTTAATGTAACAATATTATAATTAAAAATATTATAATTAATTAATTATTCTTTATTACAATGATTTTATTCGCTGCCCCATATAGCGATTGATGTTTACGACAAGAGAGACAATTCAATCAAGAATTCTATGCCATCAAAAATATCGTGCCTACAACTATGGATATGCTACGAAATTACATTCGGCATTAGCTAAATAGATGACAGTTCAGTGCGACTTTATGTGTTATTGTTGACATATTTCTAACGCCGCACAGTAAATCTTTGCATCAAATATTTATATCCTCCACCCTACCCCATTTTAATAGTTGAAAGAGTTTGTAATACATATTTTGTCTTCATATGAAGCAAATGTGGGAAAGGAACAAGAAATCTGTTGATGCATCAAACCACAGAAAATATTCCACCTCCATCGTTGTTACTTTTACCTAACGTGATTTTAATTCGACATTGTTAAATATTTTAACAGAAAATTTTGACTTCTATCGAACACGTAGAAGGTATAGAAATCATTTAGCACACACTGTCACACTGCTTTCTGTTGTCGTCAGAAAGAAGTCTCCGTGTCCGGTTTTGCATTTGCTGTTACCAAGACAAAATACCGAATGTTTTTATGTCTCGTGCGTATACTGCCGGGGCGCTGTCTTGCCGCTCAGCTAGAGACCAGTCCTTGCCGAGCCACAGTCTAGGAGGTAGGAGAGGACTTCTGCCTGTAACAGTATGTCTTACGTCATATGCGATAGGGCTTTATGTCTCGTGCGCATACTGCTGGGGCGCTGTCTTGCCGCTCAGCTAGAGACCAGTCCGTGCCGAGCCACAGTCTAGGAGGTAGGAGAGGACTTCTGCCGGGGCGCTGTCTTGCCGCTCAGCTAGAGACCAGTCCTTGCCGAGCCGCAGTCTAGGAGGTAGGAGAGGACTTCTGCCGGTAACAGTATGTCTTACGTCATATGCGAGAGGGCTTTATGTCTCGTGCGTATACTGCCGGGGCGCTGTCTTGCCGCTCAGCTAGAGACCAGTCCGTGCCGAGCCGCAGTCTAGGAGGGGACTTCTGCCGGTAACAGTACTGACCGTGTTTTTACTATATGTTTTATTCGAAAAGCAGTCAAACATTTATTTATTAGAAGTGTATGTTGTATCAACTACTATACTGTATGTTATTACTTATTGAAATACGTTGTTAATAAAACAAAACCCATTACAATATACTGAGTAGCTCAATTCTTGTATGTCGGAAATTGAGACCTATCCGCAACCCTTATAAAAGTCTGTTCAGCAATGATGATAGGCATCACTGGCGCGGACGAGTCGCACGTTACCTGCTCCATTTATAATGGAACGTTATGCGGTTACGTGGCCATGAATCCGTGTAGGCGACAAGAACTAAATGTTTGGTCTGGTAATCTTAACTTTCGTTGCAATTCTGATTTACAAGAAAACAAGTAGAGTGAAGTCGAGAGATATGGGCGGCTCTTATAAGCACCGCAGATTGGTTTAGAATCGCAGTCACCATCTCTACTCACGCATTCGTCACAAACGGCCGTAAGTAGAATGCTTTGTAGTGGTTCGAGACAGAGGATTGGGGTGCGGAGCCACAGTGGATGGCGTCNGCTATCTTGGATGGCGTCATGTGGCAACCTCCTGCTCTGACATTCCTCGCCAGCAGCAGCCATGTTGGATTTCCCGTTTCTCCTTCCCGCTCTATCATTCAAAATTAATTATCTTGCTGTTAGTTAAATTTTCTGTACTTTTTTTTTTGTATATTTTATTTGTACTATCAAAAAACACTAAAATTGTGACTTTGAAATGCCATAATGCAGAAACTATGCAATCTAAATAATTTTTAATTGATGAAAGAGTACTTATAATTAGTTTCTACAGGTTAAACAGTGTTTCGTACAAATATGAAATAATATTATTTTTGTGGACATCAGCATCCTTAGAAATTGGGAACGAAAGCCCAAAAAAAAATTATTTTTTTTATCGTTTACACAATTCTTAAAAATATATTTAACAATGAAAAAGTAAAAGGAGGTGGCTGCAAATATTTTTTCAACTTTCCTGAAAAAAAAAAAGTCTGTATTACCAGATAATTTATTTACCAAGATAAGCGTATACGCGCTATCACTAACTTTACAGACTATGTTTTGCCATGTAGTCCTCTTTACGGTTGCATTTGTAACTCTTTCCTAATACTTTTACTTCGTAGTCTGTACTCTCTAGTAATCGCTTTACTGCTCTGAGAAATTTCATCTCTACTGTTTCTATCTGCCTCAAATCTTTCTCCCCTGCTAAACCCAACTTCCGCAGTCGTACATTTCATTTTAATTATTCCATTAACCCGTGGGTTTTTTTTTTTTATTTCCCCCATTTGCTGCGGACGGAAGGATTCGTTACCATTTAATACAATCTCACGCTACAACAATCGATACCGATGATGTGAGTTTTCTCAGACTATTGACTTTGCTGTAAGGGATAGAGCAACCTTGCTAGCATGATGGGTAACTCTGATATAGTAAAGACTGTTCACAATAAAATAAACACTTGTGAAATAAGCCTTTGAAAAATGTCACTGCCCCTACCTGTATACATACATTTTAACGGGCAGACTGAGTGGCATGCGCCAAGTTGGTAACGAGGGAGGGAAAGTAGTTCCGAGACTAAACGTTGAATCAAGAGTGTTTGGTAAACAATTTTGAAAACTGAATTGATTTATTTTGCTTTCTACTTTTTTTAATGCATCTAAGTGTAGGCATCATAAGAATTTTTAAATAACTACTTTTATAATAATTTCAGTTGACCGACGCATGAATAAAGTGATCAAACTTTGATAACTTCCCTCGCCTGCCGCCAAGGCGTCAATCCCTGGCCGGGCCACTCCCGGTTTGCACACGTGAGAATCTCCCGCTTACCCCGGCCTTTCATTCCGGCGTCGCTCCATACTCACCTCAGTAACCCTCATCGGCTATCAAGACCTTGCTGTTGAGACCCACCAAAATCTCTTCACTCACTCACACGTTGATAATGTTGATTTTACGTACGGCATGAGAAATCACAATGTTCATACACGTAGATCTGAGGCACGTCTTTCAAAAGTGCTCCATTTACCGAGAACCGCCTTCAGTGTAGGCTATATGAATAGGCATATTCTGAAATTCTAATAATTTGCGTATGATACCCAGCTATTGAGTTTTTATTGATCAGCGTGTTTTCTTCACGTCGTTGCATTTTTCACTTACACGAGTGTACGAGGTATCCGACTGAGTTCGCTGACAACAGGGAAAGCCGGGGGGCCTGGCCCGGCCCGCGAATGAGGCACGTGTTGCAGGAAGGGTGAAAGAAGCTAGGGTTGGCCCGGACCTTCCCCCCAGGCGCACCCAGGGGCTGGTCGCTCGACAGCCATTTCCTCCGGAAGTGGCGCTGACGGCCTCGCCAGGAAATTGAAAACATTCCCCCGGCGATGGCACATGTGGCATGGGCAGCCCTTCCTCCGCGCCGCATGCGGCTTCTCGCACAAAGACGCCATTACCGGGAACGAGAGAGCCGCCGAGGACTAGAGATGGGTCGTTACAGTTGTATAAATATCAGTTTGGAACAGGTATATATGTATCTGATACGAACTACCTGATACTTTCGGTATCGGATACAGGAATCCCCGAGTGCGTGGCTGCTTCGCTGGTTTCTCGTGCAGCCTTGTCCTTGCATGTTGTCAGGTGCACGTCACCCGAGTTATCAAGTACGTAGGTGCGTGTTTTGAGTTGGTGAAATGTGCGGTATCTGTTAAGTGGAAAAAAAGTGTGGATAAGAACTACAGCAAAAGAAAAGACTTCATTTGTGCGAACATTTTTCAGAGAAATAATGAACTTGTTTATGTTGGTTGTTTAAACGGAAATTAAGTTATAAATTATCCTCTATTTATTTATTCTTTAAAATAAAATCACTTAACTGTGCAGTTGCAAAGTCTAAACCAAGAAATTGGATTTCAACTTAACCACACATTTTAAATATAGTAAAAATTGTATCAGTGTTAAATGGAACAGCAGACACAACATACTGGCGAACGTTAAACTGAAACTAAATGTACCTGATACTTCGGTAGTGTACTCATTTACAGTACTTCAGACAAGTGGGTATCAGATACAAAGTAACAGGCTGATACTCTATGACCCACCTCTACAGCAGGACCCACTCGCGGGGACGGCCTGGCGCCAAATGGGCGACACAGGCTCTATGCTCTACAAGAAAAAGAATATATTTAATGTTTTAATTTGAACAAATTTTACATGTCTCGCCATTTCCCTTAAATGAAATACTTATAAGTTACACAGTTTTTGCATGACCACACATAAAAATTCAGATTGTGCATTTTGGAATTCAAAATTAAATAAACAACTCGCAAGACCACAATTATTTCCACTGAAAATATCTATTTTTTTTTTTCCAGCTTTTAAACTTTAAAAAATTATGCGTTAACTGATTTTCAGTATAGGAAAATGTTTGCAGGTATATTTATGTGCGGATATTGTTTTTTTTTTTTTTTTCCCAAAATAACTAGACTAAGTAAACCTTGGAATGAATTAAGACAATGCCTTCCAGCAACCTCAATGACTTCAAGCCAAAAGCAAACCATTTATTGAAATCTAACAGGTATGATAAATTGATATCTCTTGCTTGAAAATGTTATTTACCTTTATCTTTTGCCGTATTCTCCATTGAAAAGAATCAGCTAGTATGCTGATGTCTCATTCCATTTGTATGGCGGCCATCTTGAATTAACCCCCTTCCCTTTTTCAGTTTTCCCGCCCCCTCGCAGTCATTCAACAGCATATCATCCATAAATAATAAATGGCAAGCACTTACCTTCAGTTTGAAAAAAATCACTATAAATTCATAGCGATATTAATTCCTGACTAAATGTGTTAGACAGGAATTTTAAAAAGTTTGAAACGGTATAGCAACTATTCTAAAATAATAATCTGACGTGAAGGCGATATGCACACGACAACTAGCTGTGCATATACTTACCCCCACCCGGAATATCAACAGTTGTGATTTAAGGCATCGTCAGATTATTTCGTGACACTATGATTTCGTTAAATTTGCCTGGCAGTTCGATTTCAAAAAATTACTATTCTAGAAAATTCGCACCGGGAACTAATTTAAAGGGTTTATAACACTGAAAATATAATTATTTTTCAATTTCAAGAAATTGAGTACATACTATATTTGTGTAAAATAGGCCTAATAGTGCCATCATTTAAAATATGTCACGATAGCATAGTAAGTGTGCGATAATAATACTTCTTTGTTTTGAGCAGTTTCAATGGCGTCATTGTCATTTGGTTTGCCATATACATACAAAATAAACTGAAATTAAATGCCGTCTTTCTTTGCTCCTTTCAGGATATAGCTTAAACTCATTTATATGCTGTTCACGATAAAGTGAGCACTTTTAGAGGCTCCCCAGCAAGCCTAATAACCAAAAAATTTATTTTATTGTGGCCTCAGACGTTTACTTTTGACAGCTATAAAATGTTAACACTATGTTTTTTGCAATATGTCAATTTTTGCCGAAAATATACAAATAAGCAGAAAGGAACCTTTAAAGTTATCGACGGAAAGACTGCGCGCCAATTCAGTGCTTTGCGCGTAGAGGCGATGAGAGAGTTGATACGCATGTCTCGGACGCCCTTAGCGCTCCCACGCTTTTAGCCCTCAGACGTGCAAAATTCCTTCAACCAGGCGGCCACCATAAAAAGTGCTCACTTTACAATCAACAGCCCGTGCACCAGAGTACTTTCATACCTTGTGCGGGGTTACAAAAAAAAAAGAATCTTGGCAAGACGTGACATCTGTAATAAGATAATAAATAAGTTTAAACACGTANTGATACGCATGTCTCGGACGCCCTTAGCGCTCCCACGCTTTTAGCCCTCAGACGTGCAAAATTCCTTCAACCAGGCGGCCACCATAAAAAGTGCTCACTTTACAATCAACAGCCCGTGCACCAGAGTACTTTCATACCTTATGCGGGGTTACAAAAAAAAAAGAATCTTGGCAAGACGTGACATCTGTAATAAGATAATAAATAAGTTTAAACACGTAACATATAAGCGCACATAATATGAACTACAGTCTTGCAGAGGCACATGGTGTAGGCTAGATCAGTCATATAGAAACCACGCGATTGAAGTGAAGGGGAAAGGGGAGCTTTGGTTGGACGATCGCGAGTCAACGTGACCTTATATCAATTTTTTATTCATTCGTAAAATTAGATTTTTTTTTAATTTAATAATTGCCGTTTAAGGCCAGCAGAAGCATGTGGCTAGGCTGTGGCCGAGACGAATAACAGCTTTGACGGGCCTGTAATTTGGGGGTTATAAGGAAGTTTTTTTTTTTTTAGATTGAACGGGATGTACGTGATACAGCACCATAAAGGGGAAAGCGACTATCGGGCACGCGACGCTAGAGCGATCCAGCAGCTCGGACCATCAATCCAGTTGTTTCAAGGCCGTTAAGGCGCGATCACTCCGGAAAGTAGCAAGCCATCAGCTGCAACGCAAAAACAAATTTTTGCTTGGAAGTTTTTGTATTCACGAGATCACTTCTTGCAAATTTACAGTATTGGTTCAATTGCGTGGACAATGGTGCAGCGGTTTCTTTGATGTTTAGGAATTTCGTGACGGTGATGTAGTCGAGTCAGACTCAGAAATTCGTTGAATTCATTGCCAAACATAATTACGAGAAAAATACGGTTCGGAAATTACAGTCAACTATGCTTATAAGTAGGCTTAGAGCATACTTGACCCTGCGACCCTTTTCGTTGTCGGGGGCGATGTCTATGTTATGAATTTGGTAGCTGTATTTTAAACGGTTCGAAATTACAGCCAACTATGGTTATATATAGGCTTAGGACGTACTTGGCGTGCACCCGGCGCGACTCTAGGCTAGAGTGCGTGGGCAGGCCTCGCTCCGTGTCGCACAGGTGGAATGACAGAGCATGAGACTTGTCCACGACCAGGATCCCAGATGAAAGGAGATCAGAAGGAATATGAGAAAATCAAGGTGGAATGACAAAGCGTTTGACTTGTCGACGCCAGGTGAATGTAGACCATTACGAATATGAGAAAACCAAGGTCGAATGACAGAGCAAGATGAGAGAAGTTGCATGACGGGGCAATGAACTCGAATATTCTTAGGCAAGATGGATGACGCTGACGTGGAATTATATGAGCGTAAATGCCAGGGTAACCCATCCACTCCTCACTCCCGAAAAGGAGTCACTTAGCCACATTGTGGAGTCATGCTATTTTCGGACTGAGTGACTCATATGAAATTTGGCAATACAAATTGCTGTGGACATTTTTGTTGAGGGAAATTCGGGGAATTTTGGGCGTTTTTGAGGGGAAAATGGGAAATTCCGCAGGGGGGAAAAGGGAAAATGGCCGACATCGGCAAGGAATGACCGAGCAGAAGGTTTCCGCGTAATGTCATCCAAGATGGCGGTCGACTTGTTCTTTTGTCCCCGCCAGGTGTCCCAGAACCTACCATTTATAACTACTTACAAACAGCTGTATTGACGATGTCTGCACATATTGTCATGGCGGTTTAAGGCGGTCGCCGCCTGACCTGCCAGTTCCGTTCGCCTTCCTGATATCCAACTTGTTGTCCACGAAGGTGCGTGAAGTTGCGGACTCCCCAGCGCTCGTTTGTTAATTGCAATTTCAATTTTAAAATACCAGATGCATTTTTCTGAATACTTTGCTACTAGGACTTCTAGTTTGTATTATCCCACAGATGCGGTTTGAATTTCGACATGATGTTTAAAAACACCTTGTATATACCTTTATATTTTCAGAAGCATGCATTGAATTTATAGCATTATAATTTATTTGAGCTTCTCCAACAGCTGGCAGCATGTGACAAAACCCGGCTATGCCTAGAGGTGAGCTTTACCGATATTTTCAAGTAGGCTATCTATGGCAACTGTTATTGTGACACATAAATATCTGCGACTTATATCTGTGACTTTTTCACAGTGACAAAAATACATATTACACAAAAAAAGCATATATGTAAAAGTGGTGGTGATAGAATTACCAGTGTTGATTTGAAAACATGTGTATTTAAGTCAAATTTATAATAAAAGTTTCTTTTGTGAGGTTTTTTAATTTTTCGTGGTAATTTTTTTGTCACTGAAAAGTGATTTACGTTGGTCTACAAAATATTGGGTGGAGAAGGCCAGACCAGGCACCTAACAGCGTCCATAACTGAGTCGTATCAAATTTATATTTGCCAGAAATTACACAAAATTAATATTGCGTCGTATTTATTAGCTTACAATGTTTTTTAGACTAACTTTAAAAATGCAGTAGGTCGTAGCAAACATAATAAAAGTAAAACTAAAGGAATTAATGTGAAGAGATTTATTGCCGTTTCTAACAGAAGCTATGGTTACTCATTGAATAGTTTCTTTAAAAGTGGTCAGCTACCATCTATTGGCAAACATGCAGAACTAGCTGTGACGCTGCGACATGTCGCTGAAATAAACTGTGACAAAAGAAGTTACTTCGCTTGTCACAGTTCGTTTTACAATCTGTGAACCTGTCATTGTGCGGTATCTCAGTCACAGATATATCTGTGAACGAAATATCTGTGACAAAGTAGCAGGCTGCGATTTTCGGCCATCTCTAGCTACACCCACAGTCGTGTTGGAGGGAGCAAGGCGTGTGTGCCGCGGAACACAAGAAGGGAACGAGTTGGATATTCCTTTATTTTTAGGCTGTTCACAGTTTGAGCACTTTTTGAATCAACCTTTAAGAAATGCCACTGTCCCTACCTGAAATGTTGAGATTGATGTACAGGAGCAACTTGAATATAACCGAATTGTATTAAAACTTGTTAGAGAAAGTGTACTAACATTAGTCCAAGTCACAGTTTCGACAGTCAAATTAGAATAAAAGGCGCAGTTCAATGTTGAAACTCAACATTTTTTTAATTCTCAACCGACACGCACACTTAGCTTATTTGTAGTTTAAAACTCAATTAAATCGATTAAAATTCCATTTCAGCTTCCGTGTGCGCCAGACTGAATACACAGAATATCCCAGAATGCATGATCGTAATCTGTGTCTTGATCGAAGGGGGGAGGGGGAAGGAATTAATTGCATATTGACTATAAATTCTTACACATTACTTGGGTTAGTGGACCTCTACAAATAAATGCTTGTTCATTTTGGCTATAATGCAATAAATAGCAAAAAAAAAAAAAAAAAAAAAAAAAAAANAAAAAAATGTGCACGCAATGTGTACTCAAATCATTGGAACTACTAAGATGGCGTAATCTCCCCGCTTGATACGACCAAACTCGTGCCCGCGGCATTTATGGAGCAGTGTTACAAATATGGGTGTAAAGTTTAAAGACACTAAATACTATAGCCAAAAAATCAATCAAAGTGCTGACGAACTTAATACTCATTTCACAACTCCATGTACCCGTATTGATCCTGAAACAAAAAACGAAACATTGTCTCTTATTAAAGACCACATCCGCTGTGTAGGAGAACGTTTTTACTTCAAATGTCGTCACGCCTGTTGAAGTTCTGAAAGCTATTAGGCGAATTAAAACCAAGGCCGAGGGTAACGACACAGTTTCAATTGACGTGATAAACCTAGCCTCGCCGTTTATCCTGGAAGCAATGACTGAAATATTTAATTATTCGCTGGTCATAGGCAGCTTTCCAACTCAGTGGAAACCTGCTTTAGTAATACGCATCCCGAAGACAGATAACTCTCAATGTGCCAGTAAGCATTCATCCCACAATTTCCAAAGCCCTTAAATATATTGCACACCAACAGATAACAATGTACTTTATTGAAAATAACCCGATGGCCGACCATCGGTCAGGTTTCAGAAAGGACTTTAGCACATGTACGGCTCTTATTCAGGTCATTGATGACATAAAACATAACATGGATCACAGTTTGCTAACGGTTTTGACCCTATTAGATTTCAGCAAAGCATTCGATTCCGTTGACTGCGAGCTATTACTTGCAAAGCTAAAATCATATTTTAATTTCTCCAGAATAACAGTTAGAATAGATTAAAAGCTACTTGCGTTGCCGTTATCAGAGAGTTGTCTGCGGAGAACAACCATCCACTTGGCGCACAGTTAAATTAGAGTTCCCCAGGGCTCTGTTATGGGACCCATACTATTTTTCTATTGTTATTAATGACCTCCCTAAGCTGATAAAACATTGTAAATACCATCTTTATGCAGACGACTTCCAAATCGACCTCCCGGCAATATTACGTCATCAATTGACACAAATAACCATGAATTGTCAAACATCTTAGAATGGTCAATAAAGCATGGGCTACTATTAAACACTAAGAAATTGCATAGTATTATTATTGAATCCAAGAAACAACTCATATCACCAACCTTCACTAGCGCTCCTAAAACAATACTTGATGGCGAGCCGATTCCTCTATCAAAGTCCGTAAAAAACCTAGGTGTGATGTTAAGTGAAGCTTTAACATGGAAAGACCATGTCACTTACATCTGTAGACAAACAAATATCACTTTACATTCATCATGAAGGCTTTAAAAAAAAGTATCACCCGCGAAAATTATGAAGACTTTCAGAATCATCAGTAATTTCACGCCTTGATTATGCTGATATAGTCTTCAGTGACCTGCACGAAGATCTAGCTCAGGCACTTCAGCGAATACAAAACAACTGTGTACGTCTTATCGTTAATCTTAAAAAGAAAGACCATATCACCAAATACAGACATACTCTCTCGTGGCTTGATTTAAAAAATCTACGATCATTGCAAAAGATCTGCTTGTTAAAGAAATTATTTATAACAGGATGTCCTCGATACCTTTTGTCTCGTTTCTTACCGCCCAATACTTCAAACACTCGCTCTCTCGATCAACAAAGGTTCTAGTACCAAAAATAAAACTCATTTGTAGCTTCGTCTTTCATCGTCACCGCAACCAAACTCTGGAATTGCTTACCTCAGGAAGCAAGAGAGACAATTTCAACCACTAAATTATGCCGGAACAGCTTAGTCAGGCTATAAATATTTTAATTAACGTGAAATATGGGTTTGATATAAACTATATTTATTTTGGAGGTTCCTCTTTTATAATACCTCTACCTTATTTGCTTTCTGCTTCATGTCTATAGTAAAGTTTCTGATGCTTATGTTATTATTTAATTAATTAAATATACTGTTAATGTATGTAAGTGTGTGAATGAGCGTGTGCGAGTAAACGTTGCATTACTTTTTTATTTTATGTAAATGTTTAGGTAACTCACATAATTTTAGATCTAGCAAACATAAAATGTTTTATATTAATTAATTTTTTTGTCTTTTTTTTCATGTTTAAATTGTTATTTGCTGCGATTTTCTTTCCTTCAGGAATTCTTAAACTAAACTGCAGTTTTTGAATTTTTGCGAATCGATGTTATCTTGTAGTTTATTTTTATATATAGTACAATTATATGTATGTGAATATATGCCATATGTGTATGTGGTTTTGTGTATGCGTGTATGTATATGCATATACGTATACACATAAAAACATACATCAAAAGAGAAATCGTGTAAGTTCAGTATTCAGCTTATTTTTATTTTATGTATGTTGCTTTTTTTATGTTTCATATAAGCTACTTTCTAATTTTATTTGTTTAATTTTTTTTTTTTTTTTTTTTCAAAAATAAGTGTTATGTTTTATTATGTAAAGTGGTTAAGTGTAACAGAAGGTGATAATACCTTAACCTCACCACAAAAATAAAGACGTTTTATTATTATTATATTTGTGTATGATACATACTCAAAGAATGTTTCAGGTAAGGTATATAGCACTGTAGGTGAGTTATTAATTGAAGACGAATAATTTATATGGTCGAACGTTGCTGTTTGATATGCTACAATGAAAACATAAATGGATTGTAATATAACCTTATACACCATTATAATGCAACTTTCTCAATCATTTTTTTACAGTACACACATACATTTTTATCGTAGTCTCTTTTTGTTGGAATTTTTTCCCTAAAATTAATAGATATGAAACACAACATGGTAGATGTTTATAACTGGTAGTAGTGTTGTATAGCATGACTGGCAGTACCAAGTTATGTATTAATAAACATCATCACAAAGAAGAAATATGTAAACATTCACCTACTTTTTCCATCGACTCGTAGGCGAATGTATAGTATTGAAGGGAGCTGGCGAGAATGCAACTGTGGAGAGGGCGGTGGTTGGAGCCGGATAGCCGGGTCCTCGCTACAGCGCGTGTCCACGGTAACGGTACAGCTACGCTACTAGCCGTTACAAAAACACTAGGTCCTCAGTCGGCTTCGTCAACTCGGTTGTATACTTAACGTGACCATACGTCCCGTTTTGAACGGGACAGTCCCGTTTTTCAGCACTATGTCCCGTTGTCCCCGATGAAAGCTTCGGGACACCCAAATGTCCCGTTTTTTTTATCAAGCAAGCAAAATTATTGATTTACTAATCATAAAAATCATTTCAAAATAGTAAATATACCTTACAAATTGAAACGTCTGAATGCTGCTTTATCCGCGGTTGTCAAATGACTTCTTGCTCGTATTTTTTCCGGGGCGGGCGGTGTTTTTCCCTCCATCCTGCCAACAAGCGCGACTCACCGACGCACGCATTATTCGTCGATTGTTCTCCAGCGTAAGCGCACGAGTCTGTCTACTTACGCCTACTTACGAGCTCGATTTTCTGAACGTGCTTTTGTGAATCGCGTAGCCTAAACGCAAATGTACGTTTAATGTTAACTTACAAACGAAATATCCGTACATTAAAAAACAATACACTCAGTCTCTCTCGGACGTCAGATGTGAAAAATGCCGCACTGAATTTAGTTTGGCACATGGAGGTGTCAGTGACACTGAGCAACATTTAAAATCAGAAAAAAACTGCCACGAATTTTACTCCTACTTAAAATCATCGCCTAATATATAAAAAAAATTTGTTCTTATGAAAAATATATTTAAAAAACATAACTAATATACATGTTTTTTTTTTTTAATCTGCCTACTTGCAATTGAAAACTGACAAGTGTCCCGTTTTGAGAAGGAAGAAAAATGGCCACGTTATGTATACTGTTGTTGCGCTGTCAGTGGCACAAGCTGCCAACGTTACGGGAGTGTCTGGCAAATCTTTGAAGAGTTTTGTTTTACATGGAGTCCGTGCGGAAGAAAGATCAAACAATTCACAGTGAGGCACGAAACATTTCCAGTCGTGTAATTCAAGAATGTGATGAAGAGGCGCGAGATGGACGAGTGAAATATTCATTAAACCAAGCCAACCTGCGTGCGGCTAATCATGCAGGTATTTCTGTTGGTACAGTTAGTAGGATCCACAGAGAAAGTACTATAACTGTCGATACATCGCTGTCAACGCCTGGTAAACATCGCTCGCGTTCCGAAGAAAGAAACGTTATATGTGATGATATTGATACGAGGGTAATAAGGGATCTAATCGAACACTTTTGTGTAGGACAGAAGAGAGTACCTACATGTCCCAAACTCTCAGTGCCATTAAAGACAAAATCGACGGCAGTGAACGTTTTGAGGCGAAGTTTGAAAGAAATAGAATTTCAGTGGAAAAGGAGTGGCAACAAAAGAAAGATTTTAATTGAGCGCCCAAATATTGTCCACTAGCGCTGTGAAAATTTTAAACCAATGCGACGTTGCAGAAAAGAGAAGTGGTCAATTGTATACGTTGATGAATCGTGGGTGGATAGTAATTTAACCTTCAACTAATGTTGGCAAAGTAAATGTCAGCTTGGTGTTCTGACCAACATGAGTTCATCAAACCGCTTAATTATTGTGCACGCGGGAACTCGAGATGGATTTCTGGACGGCACTTTACTAATATTTAAGGTTGTAAATTCATCTGGAGACTATCATGGTCAGATGAATGCAAGCAATTTTCCAACGTGGACTATTTAAATGTTCTTACCTAATATCCTCCCAAAAGTGTTGTCGTATTAGACAATGCTTTATATCACTGCGTGCAAAGAAACAAGCCTACAACAAAGAATTCTATCAAGAAGGAAATGATAAATTGGTTGGAATATAACAAACATGTGGAAGTCTGGACTTTTCAGCCTAATTAAAAATCGTAAAGGCAATAGATGAGATTTTGAAATTGCATGACCATGACGTAATTAGGTTGCCTCCATATGCGTGCGAACTCAACTCCATCGAACTCGTGGGCGCCGCGGTGACAGAGCGGTTAGACTGCTCACCTGCCACCAAGGCGAAACGGGATAAATCCGCGGAGAATTTTCGCAAATGGAAAAAGTGCTGGTCTGCGAGCTTTCTCGGAGATCTCGTTTCCCTCTGCCATTAATTCCGGCGCTTCTCCATTCCCACCTCGTGTCAGCCTCATCGGTAATCAGACCTCGCTGTAGGAGCCGCCCAAGTCTCTCCACCTATTATGCAAGTACAAGTCTAGACTTTTCCATTCGTGCTTCGAAAGGTGGGCACTGCTCATCATAATTTTAGGAAACACTATTAAATTAAATACAACCAGAACTTTAACAATTCGTTACATTAATTCATTTCAGTTTTTTAGCATTAACACGACATTTTCATGTCTATCTGAGGTTTTTATAGTGGGTCACGTCCCCCTTTTTTTCCGCTGTGTTTCCGCCGCTACCAGAGTGCAGCTGTACCAACGTTCTCCTCCAGGCGCCAGCCATCCGCTGCGGGCGAATACAAACAAGAGGCGAGGCGAGAGGCAACAATGTCGCAACAAAGCCCCTCCCCTCGGCAACCCAGTTTCGGCCCACGCCGACTGCCAGGAAATAAAATAAAGAACTCTATTAATAGGCAGCAGGTTCCTTTGCCTCACCCTGCCTCCCCCCTTCACCAGGCCAATCATAGCGCCGCTTGCTGGCAAACAACGCCCGGAGCCGCGAATACACTGTGAGGAAGAGACCTGCATTTCCTGTCAAGTGCAATTCCTGCCTCGCCTTCGAGGTTCGACTGGACGGGTCAATGATCCCTCCGCCAATGAATATAAATAAAACCGTAAAAGGAACGAAGCTATAGGAACTTCTATCCGTGTTAATTTTTTTTTCCCCCAGACCCTACAATTTGTATATCTATGGTCACTTCGGTTTGCCCGTTGCACCATCAATAAGTCTTCAGATTCTGAAACTGAATCCAACAACGCGGAGCACTCCCCTCGTGCGGCTTCATTCGTTCTCAAATACGTATTAAGTATTTAAATGCAATGTTCCTCCGCCTTTTGATTTCTTTTTATTAAGCTACTTGTCTACTTTTTTTAAATATTGAACATGTGAACATGAAGCTTTAGCTAGGTACCTTACGCTACAGCACAGCAATTGTAACCAAACTTTTAAAATATAAATATTTTCACAATTTTACAACTAATAAAATGTTAGTTTTATTTTACTGCACCCAACCTCTATAGCCCTTGTTGAGTATGTTATGGTACGGACTCTTGAGAACGGGAGTAACAAAACTTCAAGTTAAGTCGCGGTTAATATAGCTTTTTGAAAATTAATATTTTATATAATTTCCTGGTTACAGTGGCAAAGAAAGCTCCGTTTGGATTCTGTATTGTTCGTTCCCGAAACCCGAAGCTATAGGAAATGCGGAGAGGTTTCGTATTTTGTAATTACGGAGCTCAGTTCAGTTTTTCCTCATTTTGTCAACATACGGGCATTTTAAACAGCGAAAGCTTTCTAAATCTCAATCAACGGTGATCATGCTACATCACAAATAATTCTACACTTTTACTTCAATTTAATTCTGCCCACTTCGGCAATCAAGTAGTCTTAAATTATTTTATACGTTTTTAGCATATTGCATACATTTTCATTGTGACGTAAAATAATAGTCTGGAAAAAAAAANTTAAATTATTTTATACGTTTTTAGCATATTGCATACATTTTCATTGTGACGTAAAATAATAGTCTGGAAAAAAAAAGTACTAGCTATTGACTAAAATCGAAAATAACTTCTCAAAAATGAATTAAACAAGTTATAAAAAATTNGAAAAAAAAAGTACTAGCTATTGACTAAAATCGAAAATAACTTCTCAAAAATGAATTAAACAAGTTATAAAAAATTTTAGTTTATAATTATTTCCGTAAAATTTTCAAAATTGTCTAAAGTTGTTAGGACACAGCTCAAAAGTAACTGTTAACGTTATTACAATGGCACGAAATATATTTTAGGGAAATTGGTTATGCGGTTTCGACCATATTTCAATTTTAACTTTCGAGATAAAATTTAAAGTTAGAATAACTAGACGTTCAACTTCTACCGCAGGTGAATCTTGTGTAGGATCGTGAGGAAATCGCAACACGCAAATCCTGTAACTAAATTTTAACATGAAACTCCTGTGAATTCAATAAACACATCAGCTNGAGGAAATCGCAACACGCAAATCCTGTAACTAAATTTTAACATGAAACTCCTGTGAATTCAATAAACACATCAGCTGAAACAAAACTTTATGTGGAAGTAACTTACTGAAATTTGCCAGCATTCAGATTTTAAGTTAAACATCTCATATTCACACTAAAATGCATGATAAATGGATCAATATTATGTTTCGAACGATTTGTAGTCTTAATCAAATTATTACTGCTATCGTGCAACATACCCACAAAAAAAATGTTATGCTCTTGTACAGTTTTAACACTTTTACGTAGGTGCTAAGAAAACTAAGATAAAATTAAATGACGCGAAATTGCATAAAGTACTTCAAACCATCAAAAACTGTAAGTGTTCCCACTATCATTGTTAAACTGGTAATTCCCTGGCGCTCTTTCATGGCCGAGAGGGGCGGCGCCCTTGAACACGGGAAATACACGAGGCGGAGCGCGAGGACACGCCCACAATGCACTCGCGTGGAGCTGTGACGACATTGAACTTGCGTGTCGCAGAGGNGAGGAAATCGCAACACGCAAATCCTGTAACTAAATTTTAACATGAAACTCCTGTGAATTCAATAAACACATCAGCTAAAACAAAACTTTATGTGGAAGTAACTTACTGAAATTTGCCAGGATTCAGATTTTAAGTTAAACATCTCATATTCACACTAAAATACATGATAAATGGATCAATATTATGTTTCGAACGATTTGTAGTCTTAATCAAATTATTACTGCTATCGTGGAGCATACCCACAAAAAAAAATGTTATGCTCTTGTACAGTTTTAACACTTTTACGTAGGTGCTAAGAAAACTAAGATAAAATTAAATCACGCGAAATTGCATAAAGTACTTTCAACCATCAAAAACTGTAAGTGTTCCCACTGTCATTGTTAAACTGGCGCTCTTTCATGGCCGAGAGGGGCGGCGCCCTTGAACACGGGAAATACACTNACTTCAAACCATCAAAAACTGTAAGTGTTCCCACTATCATTGTTAAACTGGTAATTCCCTGGCGCTCTTTCATGGCCGAGAGGGGCGGCGCCCTTGAACACGGGAAATACACGAGGCGGAGCGCGAGGACACGCCCACAATGCACTCGCGTGGAGCTGTGACGACATTGAACTTGCGTGTCGCAGAGGTCAGGGCCTGTCACTGTCCGCTCATGAAAAACACCAACTGCACCAGCAAGTCGAGCTTCATACAAATGCAGTGCGTTTGTATACGCCACTTTGAAACAAACTATTCCACGAGTGCACAATCTGCNAGTGCGTTTGTATACGCCACTTTGAAACAAACTATTCCACGCGAAAACAAACACTTTAGACTAGAGCGGAATACAACTTCCAACACATAACGATTATTGTAAACACTGTGTTGAAGATCTTCAACATGGCCAAAAACGTTTTCACATCGTTGTAGCTTGAAATATTTTGAAACTAGTGTAGGGTCCTGCACTGAATTTTGCTACAAAACTTCCAACCAACAAAATCACAGGGGTCACCGCTTCAAGTCCCACAGGTACACGCAGCCCTACAAGAACACTGCACGCCAGTTCTGAGTCCTGCGCGTAGCGGCGATAGCGCACTTTACGTGCACGGCAATGTCGCTCTTATCGCTCCCGCGTTTCTCGGCCTCAAGAGCGCCAAACAGCTCCTGGAAAACTAAGAAAACTTTCCCTCCATTCACTACGTTAAGACCTCTCGTGCACACGACCTGTTATGCGCAGTTGTGAATCAATAGGTTCGAAATCATAGCGCTTAATTCTTGTGCACGCGATCTATGCTCTGTGGTTAATATTATGCTTTCAATTGTTTACCCGGCTTAAGCCGTAGAAGCCAGACCCACGTCTAATGACAATGCCAAGCTGGTGGTCAGGCAGCCGACTGTGTGAGTCACAGACAGGTTCGCTCAAGGCAGCCTAACTCACCCGGGTTTCTTTCAAGGGATTAAGTCCTTCAGGAACAAAAAGCCCTTTGTGGATGATAGAGCTGGGTTGTGGATGATAGAGCTGGGTTCACAACAGTAAGCATAACTGTAACCACAGAACATAGATCTCGAGTATACAAAAATTTACTGCTATGATCTCGAACCTCTTCTTTCACAACCGCGCGTAACCGTGTGCACACGCACGGGCCGACAGCCAATCAGAGAAGAGTCGAACATTCTCGACGAAGTTGTTTATTTAGCAGCAAACATGGAGGAGCATAGTTGCGCTGCAGAAACTAAGAAGGATCGCAAGGTATAAAGGAAATAAAAGGCGAAAGTTTTGAAGCGAAAATTTTTGAAGGCTAGCCGAATCTTAACGACCACAAAAGCAACGATTTTAAAAACTAATCTAAATCACTGTCCATTTGAAAACACGTACATGAATTATAATCCATTATATGTACGCATGTCAAGAGAGTAAAGGCATTAAAACATTTGCCAACGCTGTCAACTGACGTTAGAGTACTGGCAAAATTACATTAGCTAAAAATAATACTCAGTATTCAGTACTGAATCAATTTAGCAGAATGTTTCAGGTCGTGTGTAGTATTCTACTGGTATGTTCTGTGGTCTGTGCGTAGGGGTGGCCTTGTCTGTTGATATCGAGACACCTACAACATTAAAAACCTCACCTATTAAAATGAAACTATTGTATCAGAGCATGTTGGCATTCAGTCAGAAATTTTAGCTCCATAGCAGTTATTTGTTTTAAAACTTCCACATTTTACACGCATTAAAAACCAAAACCTGCACAACATTTTCAATGTTCTGGGTGTCAC
The DNA here is from genome assembly GCA_002778355.1 of Clitarchus hookeri. Lineage (NCBI taxonomy): Eukaryota > Metazoa > Arthropoda > Insecta > Phasmatodea > Phasmatidae > Clitarchus > Clitarchus hookeri. The sequence continues at coordinate 96,924 of NQII01005052.1, read as the reverse complement.
ACTACGGCGATGGACGAAAATGCAGCTTTAATTACATCGCATAATCCATTCACGGTTACTTCACACTTTTCTGAAGCCCTGCTGAAGTTCTACTTCCAGGATATTCCTCCGCCTCGTGCAAACTAAACTTATTTAAGTCTAGAAAATTACACAAAAGGACAACGCACCGAATTCGTGCGCACTCAGTTGTAATGATATTTTACATGATAACTATTTCTTACTAGGCGCTACCAACACACGTGTTTTCTCGCGGTTTTTTAATACGTATTACTAGCTGTGCCCGCGACTCCGCTCGCGTAGACTACAGAATTATTGTTTTGGTTTTTTTTTTTTTTTTT
>NQII01005052.1:82164-95770 GCA_002778355.1 Clitarchus hookeri | reverse complement strand
CTGACAGCTCTGTGTCCACGACTTGAGTGAGGCGCATGTGTCACGTTATGATAGAAGCAGAGAGGCTTTCCTTGGAGCATTGCACTTGACTATACCACACGCTCAACTCATCAAAAAGTAGCAAGTGCACTAGCTGGCTAAATTGTCAAGTACGGTTTATGTTGCATTTGAAGGAAGGATGCATACATTTTGTAACACTGTGAAATAATTTTATAGAATTTAATTACTTAAATGTTTTAAAAATTAATTAATAAAATGTTAATTTAAATCCAAATGTAACTATGTTTCCATTTTTTTTATGCTTTAAAAGCAGATTTTGCAAGAAAATCTTCATAAGTAGAGCAAACACAATAATCACTATAGTTGTGTGTACAAAAATATTTGTAGTGATATTAAAAGTAAATACTTTTTAATAATTGATAATTTTATGTGCATTCATTTGAGTTATAAATATTGTAACTTTAGTTGCTGAAATATATGATTATAAAATCAATTATTAAACATTTTTTTTACATACAATTAGAGAAATTACAATAGTCCTAAATAAAGGTTTTTTAATGTGATTTTTAAAGCATCTACAATGAAAATACGCTTAAACTTCCTAGATTAAAATAAGACTACAATTAATATTTTTTTACAATATTTAAATAAGTCAATTCTACAAAATATTTTAGTGTTACAAACTGCATGCATACTTTTATATGCAAATGCAATACAAATCTTATTTTTCTGACAATTTTGGTAGTGTGTGTACTAATTTTCGAAGAACTATGCATGTCGTACAGTCATGTGCAGTGCCCCACAGCTGCGGAAACTGTGCTGCGTAGAAACATGTGCCTTGCACAGAGGCATGCATGTAGAAACATGTGCCTTGCACAGAGGCATGCATGCTATTTCAAACAAGGCCACGTTTGAGAAGCCCGTCAATACAAAATATTTCAATTGAAGATCTTATTGAAAAGAATCTTGATACACGTATGTATAGGGTATTCACGGTAAAGTGAGCACTTTTGAGGCCCTAGTTACTTTTTTCCTTTCAGCCTATTTTTATCTTTTAACCACCTTCAAAATAAACATTGTCATGTAAGTAATAAACACAGTGTGTATATCCCATCACACTCGAAAGTTAACGTCTAGGGCTACAATTAACAATATTTATTGATTATATTTCCAAATGAGAGTTCTTTCAAAACTGCTCACTTTACCGTGAACAGCCTATAGTTATGGGCAGTGGTTATTTTTCAAAGGTTGGTTTCAAAACCGTGAACAGCCTTTACCCGCGGGGATTGATACCAGATCGTCAAGATGCTGGCAGGAATATGAAAGGGTGGGGGGAAAGTTGTGCATGTTAATCGCTCAACCAAGAAGGCTTCACTGTCAACATGGGAAGAATGAGGTTGATGACAAACCATTGCACGTAATGCACTCCCAGGGATTTTGTTATCTCATTTCCGCACCATTGTCATCNTGCACGTAATGCACTCCCAGGGATTTTGTTATCTCATTTCCGCACCATTGTCATCCACTGTGAGCGACTTGCATGATCACAGTCTCGCTATGTGCTGCTGCAAACTTCTCACTCCCGAAGCAAAGCAGCGCAGGAAGTTAAGTGAGCACAGAGTTAATGGAGCGGAAGGTGACAAACTGCGCATTTCTCCGTAGTGAAAACTAAGTTTCGCTCCGAGTGTTGCGAAAAGAGAGCAAAAATTCAAGGTTNAGTTGTGCATGTTAATCGCTCAACCAAGAAGGCTTCACTGTCAACATGGGAAGAATGAGGTTGATGACAAACCATTTCACGTAATGCACTCCCAGGGATTTTGTTATCTCATTTCCGCACCATTGTCATCCACTGTGAGCGACTTGCACTATGTGCTGCTGCAAACTTCTCACTCCCGAAGCAAAGCAGCGCAGGAAGTTAAGTGAGCACAGAGTTAATGGAGCGGAAGGTGAAAAACTGCGCATTTCTCCGTAGTGAAAACTAAGTTTCGCTCCGAGTGTTGCGAAAAGAGAGCAAAAATTCAAGGTTNAAAACTGCGCATTTCTCCGTAGTGAAAACTAAGTTTCGCTCCGAGTGTTGCGAAAAGAGAGCAAAAATTCAAGGTTTCAAAAGAGATAAAAAAAAAATCCAAATAAACTGGTACTAAACGCGGAGAAACGCTCCCGTTCAAGTAAAGGAAAATCTTCAAATTGGCATCTGCCTAGGTGCCTTTGAATGATTCTTGCAACGAGGGTAAGTGAATCAAAACTGTTATTAGGAACACGTGTCATTGCAACATTTGTTTAGATAGCAGGAAACCTTCCATGTTAAAAAGAAATACGAAACAAAATAATAAAATAGGAATAGAAATGTGCCAGTGTTAGCTGTTGTCGACAAACTCAAAGAAGGAATCTAGTCATAAGACACTAATAACTACACAGCAAGACAAATATGTGGCATACATACAATTACAAGCAGAAATCTGCTCAGATGTGTCAAGAAACAACACAACCAGAATTACTGTCAAACAGCGATAATGGTATATGAAGTACAGTGCGAAAAANCAGATGTGTCAAGAAACAACACAACCAGAATTACTGTCAAACAGCGATAATGGTATATGAAGTACAGTGCGAAAAAAGGCTACTACTACAGACATGGAGTGTGAGGAAATATATGTGTCATATTTAGATAAACTCACCATGACAATAACTAATTAAAAAATTCCTGGTCCTTCCAAGTTTACTGTTCGGTCACACTTGACAAGTCAAAGTCTGAAGACTGTCGTTCCATCACGCGCAAAAATTAAGATTTCCTTTGATCATGCGACTTTGTGAGACTGTTCGAAGCTCACATGTTCTCATTGCAAAATATTTTTTGTAATTTGTATGAATCAAAAAAGTCTTGTTAACATCAGTTTTAAACATTTCAGTATGGGGTAAACATGTCATCAATACATACAGGTGAACTTCGTGATTTTGTACGGACGGGACAGTAGATATGGCATTTACAATTAACGTTGAAGTAAATCAATGTAGTTATCGGAAGGGTTATTTTTCCTGTGATGTAAATCAAAAGTTCTCAGCACAGCTGTACTAGAGATTGCTTAATACCGTATTCGAAGTAAAAGTAATTAACGGGGGGCTGCTACCGATCGACATAACCACACTCCGTACAATCTAAAGGATATGGTAGTGCAGTGGTCAAACAACTGGTATCCCACTGTGTCGAACAGAGTTCGATCCCTTCGGGGTCACTTCCGACTTTCGCAAGTGAGAAACGAGACGGACGTTGTCGTTAGCAGGTGCTTTGCAAGGCTTGAGAGTTGGTCTAAGCTACACTTAGTTCTCATACTAAGCTTCAAAATTTAACAGGATGGCCACTCAAATTCACTTTCAAAATTCCCTGACTTTTCAAGGCAAACCATGATTTTCCCCTGACCATTTGCAAACGAAAGTTAAGACAGACCCTGCCAGTAGTAGGAAAATGGCGATTCACCACCAGGGGCGTGGGGCGAAGGCCATCTTGGGTGATGTTACGCGGTCACCTCCTGCGCTGTTATTCCTTGTTAATGTCAGCCATCTGGGATTTTCCCTCCCGCTCTGTCATTCTTGGCCAATGGTGGCCATCTTGGATGTCCCCGCTTCATGCTCTTAAATTCCGAATGTATGGTTTTCTCAGAGTCCTCCCTATCTCTTATTTTCTCTCGCTATCTCATTCCTTCCTACCGGATGTCCCTACTTCACGCTCGTACTTTCTGTGTGGAGAGTTTTCTCTGTGTGGTTCCTTTAGGATTCCTGTCAGGATGCCAGGGTTTTCTCCATGGTATCCCTCCCAGGTCCCCACCATGACACCAGGGTTTTCTCAATGCTATCCCTCCAGGCTCCTCACCAGGTTGCCAGGTTCTATCCTGTACCCACTTCACGCTCTTGCATTCCATGTGGGGGAGGTTTTATCCATGTTATCCCCCCTGGCTCCCTGATAGTACGCCGCATTCTATCCCTTGGGAGTCCTAGTCTCCTTCCTGCCCCTCGTCCGTTCTCTCTCTCTCTCTCTCTCTCTCTCTCTCTCACCTCCAACACCCTACCCCTCTCACTCCTCGACATCAACCTAAGACCGTGGGCCNCGTTCTCTCTCTCTCTCTCTCTCTCACCTCCAACACCCTACCCCTCTCACTCCTCGACATCAACCTAAGACCGTGGGCCACAACTGTCAGAATGTGTATCGTTTGACGGATAGCTCATCGCTTCCCGCAATGGACAATAAAAAGAAAACGTAAATTAACTTGCTTTCATGCTCCTCATTCTTTTATAATATAACTTAGAAAGGAATATTTAGAAAGAACACAATTCACTTATTGTAACGTATCTAATCAATGACACCGGTGACTCAACTAGATCGAGCAGCATGGCCAGTCACGCTGCTTTCCTTTCCGAAGTATGAGTTGTGACAGCGACAGGATGGAAGTGCAGGGAAGAGTGGTACGAATGAATGAAAGCTATTTGTGTTGTCCCCAGGAGGTACGCTGGATTTTCCCTCTAGCCCCTCTTCGAACTCCTCCAATTCCCGTGGTTCGCTTTCCATTATAATCTACCGGCAGGCGAAAAAGTGGGGGGGGNTAGCTCAAGAGTTTGTCCAGCTTCACTTCCAAGTCTCGACAACAGGAGCTACGCTAACTAATTCTACCTGTGGCCACACATGTGTCCCTTGGTCTTAAAGTTTTAAGACGCGAGTCGGCGAGAGAAAGACTGCACGTCAGTTAAGTGTCTTGCGCGTAAAGGCGACCAGATATTCGACGAGTAATCCTAGGTCACCCTTAGCGCTCCTGCGATTTTAGGTCTAGGACACCCTGAATACCTCAAGTTAAATGGCACCCTTAAATCTGGGCATCATATGCCATGTTGAATTACTGGTTTCTAGCTATTTCAACTGTTTAAGGACACTTGTTTTGAAACTAAAACAATACCTTTATCGTAATGGGTAATACGCTGCAGAACAAATATAAATTCTCTATTTTTGTCTAGTTTTTTATTTTGTAATTAGTGCATCATATTTAAATAACCAATGGAGTCTCGCCGTTACACAGTTATAGCATATTCGCAGTATCTTCACACTTTCAGAATCAAACCTATGAAAATTCACCCCACGTATGACGTCTTTGGTAGTTTCCTAATATGGAATGTAGCACGTGCGTTTTATACTCCTGTCTAAATAAAAGTATTTTATTTTCGATTAAACTGAACTTCTACTTATATGTCATCTATAAGTAATAATAGTTTATGTACATTTAATAAGAGTAAAAATAGTGAGAAAATGTGTGTGTAATGCCTCGTAAAAAATTATTATAATGCAAAATATTACTAAACAAAGAACGCACGAATGCGGTGCGTCATCCCTTTGGTGTAGCCTACTTTATTTCAGCTTTGCTAGCATGAGGCAGAAGAATATCGCGGAAGTATAACTTTAGCAGGACTTCAGAAAAATTTGAAGTTACCTTGAATGGACTATACCAGAAAACGTGTGGATAAAATTTTGCAAGAACATTTGAAGGCATTTGTAAAATGCAAACGTGATATTATAATAATAAATAATAATATTCATAATAATTTTGTATTTCACTGAAAATAAAGTCATGACCTATAAATGGAAAATTTAACATGGGGGATGAGACAAAGCGTTAAGAAATGCATTTTGTAATATTTAATAATTTCTGCAAGTGAACTACATAAGAAATCCTTTAATACAAACGGGGTTGGCGGAGGGCGCAGCGATTCTGAATGGTAATCAAGGAAGGGACTGACGAAGTCGCTATCCCGGGCCTTTGCCCCCTTCCACTCCCTCCGGCAGATGGCAGCAGCCATGGTTCACTGTGCGCGTCGGAGGAAGTCGATAACCGGTGCAACCAACCCCCGTTCACAACTCCCATCCATTCACCACACACGCCGAGGCTGGCAGACAAAAACCCATTGCGACCATACAACATAGTACTTGCCACGCTTATCAGCCCCGCCCGCACCAGTACCCTTTCTGTTCTGGGTAAAGCGAAGGTTTAACAGTTTCCTTTGGTTTCCCTTGATTTTCCTGTTTTCTGTTTGGCCTTTGGTTTACTCTCTGACCTTCTAACTTTTCACTTTTCTTTTGCCTGATTACAGGCAGTATTTTTTTTTTTAACTTTTTTTTTATTGCTTTTCTATATCATAATTCCTCTGTTTGATTAACTATTCCTACGACCAGGTGTCCCGAAAAATAAGGGTGACCACGGATGATCTAGTCTATCATCCTGACATCCCTAGTAGGGGCCGCGGCGGCTGAACGGTTAGACTGCTCGCCTCCTACCAAGGCCAAACTGGTTAATTCCCTAGCCAGGTCACTCCCGGATTTTCGCTAGTGCGATATCTCCCGTTCCTCCCGCCCTTGCAATCCGGCCCTGCTCCATTCTCACGGCATTCCACTCCTCGCCGGCTCTCGAGACGTTGAGCGCCGCCCAAATCTCTCAACTCAACTGACTTCCCTGGCAACCTGGGAGTAAATGCTCTAAGATACCTATTCTAAACCTATGGCTTATATAGCGGCACTATTCCAGTCGACATGCTTTTCATCTAAAGTACACAGAGACAAAATGGCGTGGCGGTCCTTTGATGTGGGCGTAACCATTATCTGATTGGCTGCGCGAGACTCTGGGAACGGGCCTTGTGTCTGGCGTGCTGCGAAAGCTCCCCTATTGGCTGGGCTCCCGGCTGGCGAGTATGTTACCTGATTGGCAAACGAAGTTCCAACGTTTCACAGGCCAGTGCCACCATTTTGTTGGCAAGTGCTGCTACAGGTCGCGGTGTAGGCGTCTGTTCCACCTCTGTATTCTTAACTTGTCTGTGACGATACCTTGAATCCCGGCAAGTCCAGGAGAGTCGCAATGCCGCACCGTCCTGGCACTGCTTTCTGAGAATTTTTTTTTTGTTACCCAAGCATTACAGAAATCCAATCAATGATTATTACTGCATTTTAAGTGAACTCGTGAAATTCGATCCACAACGACCTACAATTTACAATGTTTTAATGCCTTGCATGCTTGATTAGAAGTAAGGACATTCTATTTTGTAGACATGCGGGATGAATTTATGAATTAAAACATTCGGATGATAGACTGCAATCTTGTTCTCTATTCCAGCAACTACAAGATACAACGTGAGGATAGCTTTGTTCGTGTGTTGTCCCGTTTACTTCCTTAATTATCAAAGCAAAATGCAAAATATAAACTTTTGCGTCCTAATATGTGACATTTATGTGATATAAAAGTGTCGTAATATATAGTTGATTGAATATTTTTATTTCCACTTGCCCAAGCGACCTCCTGTGGCGCAGTCACTTGGTACGCCGCCCGTCTGGGGCGCGGCCATTTCTGGGTTCGAATCCTCGGTAAGGCATTAGTTTAAATTATGTTATACGTTAGTTTATAAGCCTTCCCCTGCTAAGCCTTTAGGCGTAACACCTGGGGACGTTAATAAGCCCTTCCCAATCCAATACAATTCCCCTTTCCCCCTACTACCACCAATGTCAAAGCCTTCTGAGACTGCCAAATTTATTGGTAAAGACATTTCACACAATCAAATTTCGCTTCAAATTATATTATAAGTTATTCGATTTTTATTGAACAAAATTTCTTGAACAATACGTGTCATCACTTCAACGCCACAACCGTGACCATTTTGCCATTCAATAAATTGAATGCTTTGAATTCCTTCAAATGTTTTCGTATTGGACACGTTCTAAATAGTTTTAAATGCAATGTATCACCAGCAAGTCGGAATGGTTCTCGATTACGAAATGTGATGTTTGTTGCTGTTTAGCGTCACTTTTCTATGGTTGTGAGCTGCTGGAAATAATGGTGTCGTGCTCGCATTACCAACAAACATATTTTCTCTCCGTCTTTATTCATATTAGTTATACATGAAATATTGTAACTTATAGACAAAATAAAAGTTAAAGTTAAATTTAACAAAAAATAAAGAATTTTTAAGGAAAACGAAAGTATAAAACGTCTTTGATACAAGACACATGTATAAGACACAACCGAACATGTCGTAAATTGGGTGTTATTTCAAAGGTTTTATTTAAAAAAAGTGAAGAAACCGCGTGCAAATAAGAAAAAAATGATGAGCTGGGAGGTATCGCAAGCAGATAAGAAGGTGGCAGAGCAGCGACAGTAGATAGGAGTAGTTGGAGTAGAAGTTGGCTGCTCCAGGCGAGGGCTCGTCTTGGAAAGTTGGGAAGGAAGTGGAGCGAAAGACGCGGAGATGCTGCCGAGTGGTTCGCGGCGGGCCAACTGGCGAACTCGCAATTACGCCGAGGGCGAAACTCGCTAACTGCTTCCCGAGAGGTGTTTGTCAGCTGTCTCCAGCGGCTCCGGGCTCTTCCTGCGACTATAGGAGACGCTGTTCTGCACGTCGACCTCACGACGCCCACGCCCTCTTTCTCCCTTCATTACGCACTTTTCAAAGCCCTGCTTACAATATACTCTTCCTCTCATGTTTGTATAAAGGCCATTCGCGATTACTTCACACGTTTCTGAAACCCTGCTAAAGCTATACTTTCAGGATATTCATCCGCCACATGTAAAAAAAAAGGCTTAACCGACTTTAGAAAATTATACCAAAGGGACAGCGCACCACACACAGTGTAATAAAATTTTGCATAAGAACTATTTCTTACTAGGTATTACCAACACGCCTGTTTTACTCATATTAATTATTAATTAAATACTAAAATGCACATATAAAATAAGTAAAAGTACCATTTAACAAATGGAAAGGTACTTTAATGTTAACACACGTAGGTATAAAACACCTGTGATACAAGACGCAAACAGTGGCTCACATTGCTATTCGACCACCGATGAGTATCGCAGTTTCATGGCCTTATGTTACATTATAAATTAAGATAAACATAAATCACATTGCATAATCATTCTTGTGTGCTTTAAATGAAATGCAATAGTAGCCAATATCTGAAATGAGCAGTGCAAGTTAATGAAACACAATATTTGGTCCTGGCGTTCTGCATAAGTACGCCACTTTAATATTCGGCCAGTTGTGGTGGACGCGTGGAACAGGCATGATGCACATTGCGTTCGTACCTCGTGTCATTCCCTGCACGCTCTCTGCGCTGAGAGATTGTATTGGGCAGCTCTGTTGGCTGCGTCAGTCAGGCAAATGGGACGTAGGGGCAAGAATACAACGTCTGAACAGCGGCAGCTGGTCATTTTTCATCACGCAAAGAAGAAATCTCAACAAGAAATTGCGGAGCATTTGAATTTGCCGAGGTATACTGTTGGAGACATCATAAGAAGGTTTGAGAAGGAAGGCAGAAAAATTCGATACCTCAAAAAGAACAGCCAAAGAAACTAAGCGAAAGAGAAGAACGTCTAGTAATCAGGAACATATAGAAAGATCCGATAATTAGTGCTTGCAAACTTACAACGGAGGTACTCAATGAATGTGGAAAGAACATCCATCCCACGAGTTATCAGAATAGCAGGATATAATGGCAGGGTAACAGTATGGCGCAAGCCAAATGAGGAGCTAAAACCTGGGAACATACAACCTACTGTGAAACACAGTGGAGGTAGTATTATGATCTGGGGCTGTATATCTACAGCAGGTGTTGGAGAGGCTGTACGTATCGATGAATCAATGAAAAAGGAAGACTATCCCAACATCCTGAAAGCAAACCTACTCAAGAAGGCTGTTAATCTGAGCTTTAGGAACACGTTTAAATTCTACCAATATAATGGCCCAAAACAAAGTCATACATTGTCAAGAGCTGGATTTTGTATAACTGTCCCAAAGTCATTAACACACATCCTCAATCACCCGACCTGAATCCCATAGAAAATCTGTGGGATGAACTCAAAAGAAGACTGCGTACTACAACAATTAGGCGCACAAAATAACTAGAGAAAAGGTTCAAGGAAGAATCGAGTAAGATTGGATCCGAATGTACCAGGAAAATAATTGCTAATATGCCATAACGCCTGCGAGAAGTAATTAAACAGAATGGCCATGCTACCAGGTACTAAAAGACTGTTTGTTTAGTTTGCAAAGAGGATTATATTTGTGTTTGAATGATTATGGCCGAACATTAAAGTGACGTATTTATGCAGCATGGGATGACAATATCATTTTTTTTGTTAATTTGCATGGCTCATTTCCGTTATTGGCTGCCGCTAAATTTCATTTAAAGCACACGAGAATGATTGTGCAATACGATTTATGTTTATCTTCTTTTATAATGAAACTGCGATAGTCATACGTGGCCGAATATTAATGTGAGCCACTGTATATAGGAAACAACGAAACACATCGCACACGGGGTGATTTTTCAAAGGTTTGATTCAAGAAGTGTGAAGTGGTCGCGAATAGACTGTGACTGGACTGTATAAAGATGAACGTTTACATGGACCGTCCAGTTTATTCACGCTTATCCATGTGGAAAACGTGGACTTTTTAGAGAAGTAAATGTTTTAACATTATGCAAATATGTGTTCTTATGCTTATAAAACAAGAAACCTTCACTTCAATTGCTATACATTTAAATATTACACTCAATAAAATGTTCTTAGAACTATTTTATTAGTCTAATTCACTGCCAACTTAACTGGTAACCTGCATGCCATTGCGTACTGTAGCATGCGTGTAGTTTTAGGCAGTAATCTTTATTTCAAAGGTTGATTTCGAAAATGCTTACTTTATCTCGTAGACAGCTTTTACGAATCTTAATTTGCTTCTAATGTGCTAATTCGTTTTCTGCTGTGTATAAAAAAAGAATCGCTAATTTCAGTGGCCATCAAACTAAACAACGCACGCTCTATGCAAGTCCAAGAACTTTTTTTTTATTCACTACCTCCATATCGGCATGAGCTGCCGTTTTTATCTACATAGGTGCAATGATTTTTTTTCTCAAAGGTTGATTTTCATAGTGGTTACTTACCGTGAACAGCCTTTGCACTCATTCCCGTCCCTAATCCAGCACGGCGACATTTCAGTTTCACACGTTGGCACACCTACACAATGGTTAGAGTGAGTGTGCAAGCGTCTCTTATTGTTCTCAACAGGTAATTGTGCTGAATCTGACGAAGTCGATGCAGTGTTTAAATTGTGCTATTGCTGACCGTTGGTTTGGTATTCATATTTGTAAACCTTGGTTGTTATTTCTGCACACCTTCTTTTGTTTACGGAATAACCTTACAATTTTTTTTTGTAAGTTGATCTGGGACAGCCTGTATGCTCTACGGGATGATTCTAAAATCATGGGACAAACATTGAGGGGTGGTGGAGCTCACTAAAACAAACAATTATTGTATAGGAATATATGGGCGGGAGTGACGCGTTGAGGCACAAACACAAAAATAGCACATGAAATGCAACACATTGTTTATTTACAACGTCGCCGTTAAATGCCTTTTTACAGCAATGTTTATAATAATTGCTCAAAATTGCTACACACGCCACCATTGTCAGACAATCACGCCATATGTAGAGGTCGTCAAGCATGCGTGACTGTTGGTGGATGCATTTCCAGCAACTGTTTTAACATTTTCTGAACGGAATCATTCGTTAAGTATGCTGCTAATGAACATTTTATGTTTCCGTTAATGTGTTATGTTTTTGTGTTTGTGCCTCAACGCGTCACTTCCGCCCATATATTCCCATACAATAATTGTTTGTTTTAGTGAGCTCTACNCTGTATATGTTTTACAGTACGAAGGGTGGCAGTGGACCTCCACTGAGGTGCTGCTGGAGAAAGGGACGCCAGGTTTAGAAATGCTATCTTGGTCGTGCGAGCCGGTCGCTGCAACGTGACCTTTCAACACGCGATGACGCCGACACCTGTTCTGCACGGTTGCCTATTGAAAGATGGCCTCAGAACTGTTACTCTGTTCTTAGCTTTGCAATGCGATACTGCACGGCTGCGTGCTTCGAGGCAAACGAGATTATTTGCTTGCTTCAATAGAGCTTATAAAGACAGCTGTGCAAAGGAGTGTGCGACAAGGAAAGTTAATCACGGGGAGTCTAAAGAACCCACTCATTAATGGCACTTTTTGTTAACATATATTCGTAATAACTTTCCGAAATTTGTCAACGAAAGTTCAACGCGATGTATGGTAAAATTTCCATACTATGTATACGTTAAAAACTTAACATTACAGGTTGAAAAGTTTAATGAAAAAAAAAAGGAGGGGGATATAAGAGTACATATACCGGCTTCACGATTTTTTTTTTAAAACTTAACTTTCTGAAGGTTATTTTGGTTACAATTAATGAGTTAGCTTTAAATAAAAATGTTCCATGCGCTCTTTCAACACCATTCGGAAGAATACAAAAACCTGACCAGTAATTGGAAATCCAACTTCAGTGGGGCAGTGGTGGTTTAGTGGTTAGACAACTCGCCTCCCACCCAGGCGAAACGAGTTCGATACCCGGCGGGGTCGCTCACGGATTTTCGCAAGTGGGAATCGTCGGGTTTTCCAGGAAATCTTCCGTTTCCCCCGCCCTTTCATTCCGAAGTTGCATTATAGTCACCTAACTTCACCATCATCGGCTCTCAAGACATCGGTTGATAGCCGCCCAAATCTCTCTTCACTCACTCACTCCAAATTCAGTCCCCTTACAAATACGCCATAAGTCGGAAGTCCAACATGAAACCTGGGGATCCTACAAAGAGTTGCGTAATTGTACTTCCTTAACAGTAACTTAAGTGAAGTTGTTGAAACACGACCAGTGAAAACTATTGTGCACGAGGACGCTATGATGGGACCTGGACTGAACTGAGGTGGGACTGCATGAACATGTGATACGAATTTTATTATGAATATCGCAGCTGTAAAACATGGACACATAATTTATAAAGTAATTCAATGGGTTTTGATTGGCTGTTTATTGGGACTGATTTTAATTATTTAATTACGCTAAATTTATTTAAGGTAGTTGTAAATTGTATTAATTGGATTCATTAATTGTAAATAGCCAGTGATAATTTATTGTGAGGTTTTGAGTCGAAAGAATTTTGTAAGTAGTTATTTTTAATAAATTAGGAACCTATAACAACAATGTTATAATTAAGACCTACATCCCTTAACGAGCCCGCTTTGGAGAGATTGGAGGATAATGTCGCCGGAGGCGAGGACGATGACGCACAAGCCGGTAGTGGCGGAGGGTGATGAGCGGAATGAGGTCAGGAAGAGGCGGGGGTGCGGTAGGGCGGGGAGCGAATGGCAGTGTCTCGGCCTTGAGAAGCGCGCAATGTCAATGGTCGCATGCCCCAGGGCCAATACCATGCCAGCAACTGGAGCTCGCCTCCTCTGCAGCCAGCGGTAAATACATCACCCACGCTCTACTGCCACGACCTTCTACTTTTCGCTCGTGTAAAAGACTCGTCAATGCTCGCCTTGTTTAGTCACATTTTGTCTTTGGCTCACCGAGGTATTATATACATAGGTCCTTGAAACTAAGCGAATATCACGAGTTCAGAGTGAGCCTACTATTCATGGCCGACAACAGAGATCCTGCAAATTGACGGACAAGCAGTGGTGCAGGAACCGGGGGAGGGAGGTACTGGGGCACATTGAGGCCAGCC
>NQII01005052.1:27875-82146 GCA_002778355.1 Clitarchus hookeri | reverse complement strand
CGCCCGTCTACCTGGCGCTTGAACTGCGTTGCAGAGTGTTCGAAATACACGTTTTTCAACGAAACTATTAAGCGTGCGTCCAACGTGCTGATCTACGTAAAGAACACACACTTCAGACGAGAGCTGTTAAGTACTTTCGAAATATCACGTACGTTAGAAACATCAATTCAGAGTACTCCAAAACTGCTAAAAACGGCCTTTCCAAGGCTCTGTAGCTCAAAATGCACGCATCAGATACATACAAAACTACTATAGGCGCCTGCACTGAACCTTCCTAAAGACTTCCCAATAATAAAATAATATGGTCACCGCTAAAAGTCCCATATGTACACGCAGCACGACGAGAACACTGCACGCCAGTTCAGAGCCTTGTGCTTAGCGGCGATGGCGTACTTGATGCGCGTGGCAGTGTCGCCCTTATCGCTCCCGCGATTCTCGACCTAAACGTGGGAAAAAGTTCCAGGTAGACGGGGGCCTAAATAAAATTTTCCCGTTTCCCGCAGTCTCTTGCAATTGTGACCTGCAGTTTATTTTTAATCGAATCTCAACATGTAACACCCCGGAATGGTTAACTGTTCCAGCGCCACTGGGTAAAGCAGTTGGCCAAGAAGCACAGCTGCTGGCTCGGCGCCGCTAAAACATTGCTGCAAAACGAAAGAAGACGTGAATAATTTTCTCCGCGTTTAAAGAACTAGTTTCCATGTTCGGAGCAAGGGAAATACACAAACGTTTGAATTTGCACAAGGCACCACCGTATAGGGAGTTAACACTAGCCACCCCTCCTCTTTCTAAGAAGGTCAACTACACCTACCACTACAGTGTGCTGGGGGAAGGGATACTATGGGAGGATGGTCTCAAGTTATTTGGACCACTGCAAGGTGGTGCCATGGAAAAACACGCCATACTTTCTCAAAACACGCAGCAAAAATCGCTCGTGACATCGTTTTATCTACAGCATTGGTATTAAATAGTTACCCGGCCTACCACAACATCGCCCCTATAGGCATCTGCAACTGGCACCACCGAACACTGCTACGGCTGACGATAAGCTTCCTTCTGATGCTGTTGGATCAGCTTTACCCAACACCTCACAACTGTCTTATTTTTATTTACCTTGNACGATAAGCTTCCTTCTGATGCTGTTGGATCAGCTTTACCCAACACCTCACAACTGTCTTATTTTTATTTACCTTGAACGAAGAACCCATCGTTCAAGGGTTGTTGACTGCAGAATGGTGGGAGGGGTTCCGAGTTTACCCCAACCCCTCCGAAATCAGGAATATAATTTGAGAAGTCCAGAAAAGTGAAATTCTTTAACATTTTTATAGTTCAAACACGACACATAATATATCTTACAATTCTAAATCTCATTTTACTCACGCTTTTAAATAAAAAAAAACACCTCCCCCTCTAAAAAAATTTCCTGTCTACATTAGCTTCTTTTTTTTTNTACTCACGCTTTTAAATAAAAAAAAACACCTCCCCCTCTAAAAAAATTTCCTGTCTACATTAGCTTCTTTTTTTTTAAGATGGAGTTTTATTTTGACAGCTGCGTAAGTGGGGTTTTTTTTCCCGAGGAATCTGGGACTACTTCAAGAGTAGTGCCTGTGTTGTGGGGATCATCTTGGCATATTTATTCGCGACGAATAAAACATTGCACTTCTGACAATTNAGAGTAGTGCCTGTGTTGTGGGGATCATCTTGGCATATTTATTCGCGACGAATAAAACATTGCACTTCTGACAATTAAACTTGGCCTTAGCACAAAATACACCTAGAAGCGTGCACGTTGAAAACATAAGTGCACTAGTCCCTATATATAGAATGTTCGGAAACTCAGTGCCCAAACTCAAGGCATAGTTTCTTTGGGCCAATAGGAACACAAAAGTCCTACACACTTATATCCTGAAACGCATTTTTATATCAAATAATTGTGTTCAAAGTTGCGGCGTACAACGCCTGGAGAACAAGGCGTTGCGATCATGCGTGTAGGACAAGTTGCATACAAAGTAGGAGCGCGACGCTGCTTATGTAATAATTTAATATCCTACGACCTATGAAATGTGTCCTACATGCAACATGTCGTTTTCCATGCGTTATTCGCAGCAACTTTAAACATAGTTATTTGAAATATAAAACACGATTATGTATAAATACTGTATACTGCTTTTGTGTTACTATTGGTTCAAAGAAACCATGTCTGGAGTTGGGACACTGAGTTTCCGAACAGACTGTACAACCGCTTACTTCTTTTGAGTTAGGTAGGTAGGACTCAACATCTCATCGTTGTGTTATTTCGGTTTTCATAACTGCTGCAGTAACCGTACACGATCTGTTCAAATAATTGTGATTTAAAAGTTATTTAACAAATCAATAATACAATAGGGAAAAAAACTAACTAGCGCTTAGTCATGGCACACAGCAAAATGGAAAACTTTGGTCTAAATTTTAGGTAGGTTGATTTACTATTTCAACTGTTAGAAAAAAAACGTGCTTTATTCTGTTTGCTGATTAAGTCATCAGAGAGCAGCAAGAGCAAATATGTTCATTTCTAATCATTACAAAAGCAAACACTACTTTCCAACATTTTCGCCAAATACACGACCAAGAATTTCAACAGTAATTTTTCTTAATTGCACTTCACTTAAAACTGCTATTTCACTACGACTTATAAATGTAGTAAAATGTCTCTTATACCACTCTTTAATTTGTTTCTTTTCAAATGCATGTACATTGCAACACATTTTTTGTCGTATTTGGGTGTCATACACACTCAATCATTTTCAACGTAATAAAATGACATCACGACTGCCAGTGCGCGGGGGTTCTTCCAGCTTGGGGAACGGAAGTCTGTTACGCTGCGCGGGTACGATAAAAACAAACAACGCTAGCAAACAGCAACAACGTGTCTGGAAAGGCCGAGGTCACACTAATGTGGAGCAGAGTTTTTCAATTGAGATGCGAGAAGGAGCCACGGCTCTTAAATTTACAGCAATGCCTTAGTATTCCGACCGGAAGAGAAACGTACTGTGAAGTATATGGCAAAATTTAACTGCTGGCGTTATTTCTTACGAGTTTCGCAATAACATTCTTCACTGAGCTTTATACTATAGCTTGCGAAACAAATAATAGCATATGCAATAGCAGCCAAATGCTGAGTGATCAAATTGCATCCAATTGCCTCCTATACCCATTTACATGGTTAAATAGCGACTGACTTTATTATCGGCTGCTGATGGTAGGTAATAAATAATATTTTATTTCTTATCTTCCATTGGTAGTTCGAGAATAATTAAGGCAGTAAATATATAACAATGAAAACATGTGTAAGAGACGGTAGATCATATCGTGAAAAACTAATAAATGACGTTAGTGCACCATCTCTCTTAACAACTGGAATTCACAGCAGTAATACTCAACGACGCCTTTGGTATGAAAACCACACTCGAATAACTGGGCAGACAGTATCTTATTTATAGTGAGGTTTTTCTGGATTNGACGCCTTTGGTATGAAAACCACACTCGAATAACTGGGCAGACAGTATCTTATTTATAGTGAGGTTTTTCTGGATTATATTCACGTGTTAGGCATGTTTGTGACGTCATTAACCGGACACGGTTTGGCAAAAGCCCAGTTGCATACACGGGATGATTTGTATAAAACTAACACATTTCTTTATTCGATTATCTACAAACGAATTATGCAAACCACAAATTGTTACACCTCACATTGAGAGTTTCTTTGGGAGATTATATCCTCTATAGCAAATGTTGAAAATGTCCTTCTTCCCTGCATAAGGCACGACTNTGAGAGTTTCTTTGGGAGATTATATCCTCTATAGCAAATGTTGAAAATGTCCTTCTTCCCTGCATAAGGCACGACTCAACACTTCGTTCCATGTTACTGGCTGCGAGTTGGTCTCGCGTGTAATGTGCTTCAAACCGTCCACTGTCTGGAGGCGTCTAGCGTAAACTCTCCATGGGAAGAAGTGCGGTGTAGTCAGATCCTGCGATCTCTGTGGCCACAGATTCTTCTTGGAAATTGTCCGGCCGTCAAAGACGCTCGCAATGAGTGCCTTGGAGGCGTTGGACGTATGGCACGTGGCGCCATCTTGTTGGGAATAACCTTGACGCAGCTCGACATCGTCCAGTTGCTCGGCCCACTCCGTGACAATCCGCTCGTGCACAGCAGTGTCCACATTCTGGTCGAAGGAAACTGGCCCCACTACTCTCTGTGCGGAGACTGCGCCCCACCACTCTCTGTGCGGAGACTGCGCCCCACCACTCTCTGTGCGGAGACTGCGCCCCACTACTCTCTGTGCGGAGACTGCGCACCACATCCTGACTAACTGGGTGCATAGGCTCTTCATGAACGACATGTGGTTTTGCGGCGGCCCAATGGCATGTGTGCTGCGAGTTCGCATAGCCGTATAAATGGAACCATGCTTCATCATTGAACCATGTGATGGACAATATGCGTGGATTTTGCACAGTGAACGCCTGAAACCAACGACAACGTCTCTTGTTTATCCTTGTCTGCTTCCTGCAACGCATGGACAGCCTTGTAGGGCTTCAAGCCAGCACCTTTCACAGCTCTGACACAGTGAGTATGACTACCCGGTGTCCTGCAACAAACGCCTCAACGACTTACGGAATGCCTGCTCCAGTCGTCCACAGCTAAGGTCTGTCTCATGTAAGTTTGCGAGATTTTGACAGTTCGACGAAAGTAGCACCAATGTTTACTTTTCTCTTATGTATCCTTTCGTTATCAGCTGGTGCGTCAAGTGGAGGCTGTGTTTATTATCAACACGCTGTCAGCTAATCCACTTGCCATTGTACTGTAATGCTAAACAAATTTTAAGGTATTTATAGACTGACGTCTGTCTAAAAAATTCGTAGGTTATAAAAGTAACAATACAAAACCTGGCAAGAAATTAAATATTTGATAACTATTTTTTTAATTTATCCGAGACAGAGAATTTGGGTTAACATTTGCGAGACGGCAATTGTAGTTCTTACCACACTTGGGACGTTACAACTAATATGTTAAGAAATGAAATAAAAATAATTTTGGGAACTTGCTTGACAACGCACTTTCATTCGCCAACTCACCAACGGTAAAGCGGGCGGGAGAAAAACATGGCGTGTAATGGACATAGACATAACGATTATCGACCCAAAGGAAATTACTAGTAACCAAAATTGCTGTACACAGAAATACATGTTACTTTAAAAATTATACAGAGCTCGCGGGAAAATAAAACCATTGGTATATGTTCGTAAATGTGTTATTTTACACAAGAAAGCTATATTTTTCTGGCTGGTTAGTGCTTCCGGAGAAAGAAAGATGGCGCGCATGGTATGATGCTACGCTTTTGTGAAGCGAACGCGAGCCGAATGCGTTTCTCAACAGATGGCAGCACTTGGCCTGCTCTTGATCCCGTCTTTTTAAAAGTTGACTTTTCTCCTATTACTGGTTTGAAACGATACGAGTTTAAAATATATATCGTCAAATTAATTTTAAAAAAAATTGAAAATGCCTTGCAATATTTCTGTGGGTTTTTGGAATTAATATCAAGCGTGTATGGAAAGCATGGATGGAGAGTGGTGATACAACATGAAAAGATCTCCCAAGGTGTGAAGTTGTTTCTTTAATACGGATCGTTTTAATGTGCATTTCATTTTGAACACCTATACATTACTACTTTAGCACGAAGTTTTGTTTGTAACACTAAAAACCGCTGTTTTATGACCACGTAAAATAAAACGTATTAATTAATCTAGGAACTCTCTCTTATCAGCGTATTTTCTGCTTGTCTGTTGTTCGTCGGCACTGCACTCAGAATAGCAGACGTAATATTATTTTTTGTTCGTTCATGCATCAGCTGATACAGGATTTTGTAAATGGCACTTTGTTGGTTTCGTATACGTCAATTACCACTCACCGACTGTCAAAATCTCGCCAACTTACATGGGACAGACCATACCGTGGGCACACGAGTTGGACGATAGTTGCCTGCAATTTGCGAACCAGTGCCAGTATTGTGTTCCTTTATTGGGGTTTGCGAACACCAAATTCCCTCCGGCACGTCATTTGCGTTTCCGTAATTGAATTTGCCATCCAGTATTGCTTCACAGGGAAGAGCCGATGTTATAAGGTATACCGCATTGTCGCAGTGACTAGCACATGCTGGCGGAACATCTGCGCCATCTCACGGCAAGGAATAAAAACTCCCTTTTATCCCGCTCAATTTGACGAGGCATTGCGTGCATTTTCAACCAAATAAAAATATACAGGCTGATTCTAAAATCATGGGACAAACATTGAGGAGTGGTAGAGCTCACTAAAACAAACAATTATTGTATAGGAATATATGGGCGGAAGTGACGCGTTGAGGCACAAACACAAAAACATAACACATTAACGGAAACATAACATGTTCATTAGCAGCATACTTAACGAGTGATTCCATACAGAAAATGTTGAAACAGTTGCTGGAAATGCATCCACCAACAGTCACGCATGCTTGGCGACCTCTTCATATGGCGTTGATTGGCTGAAAATGGTGGCGTGCGTGAAATACCCGACGTATTTAAATCTGTTCGCCAATCACTCCACCGACGCTACCAAGCTTGCATTACTGTCGGTGGTAGCAATTTTGAGCAATTATTATAAACATGGCTGTAAAAAGGCATTTAGCGGCGACGTTGTAAATAAACAATATGTTGCATTTCATGTGTTATGTTTGTGTTTGTGCCTCAACGCGTCACTCCCACCCATATATTCCTATACAATAATTGTTTGTTTTAGTGAGCTCTACCACCCCTCAATATTTGTCCCAAGATTTTAGAATCATCCTGTATATATGTGTGTTAGTTCTATGTAAATCATCATGTACAAACGATATTTCCATTTGTCTACAGATCGACGCCACACAATTTCATGTTCAAAGACGAAGGTGTTTGTATAGCATTTGGGATGTTGAGGGTTCGACCGAGTCAGTTCGCATGATTTTTTGTTTTCCCCCAGCCCATTGTTCCTAACTATAATTAGCCTCTGCGTACAAAAGATGTTTAAAAGGATATAATCCAACTGGAAGCATATACGGCCGTATTTTTTGATTGGTGTTACATTCGCATAAACTTACTGATTCAGTGGTTACTCTGCACTCTTGCCAAGGTTGTTTAAGGGCCAAAAAAAACTCTTTAGACTTTGACGACATTTCAGATAATATTTCTTCATTTCGTGGCAAGATACGGATAACTTGATAAATATAGAAATTATTTAAAATATAACATTCTACGGGCGAGTACGAGGATCATAACATGTTTTCCTGATTCGTACAAATTTCAAAAAGTTATTTCAGAACAATTTNGCCTCAACGCGTCACTCCCACCCATATATTCCTATACAATAATTGTTTGTTTTAGTGAGCTCTACCACCCCTCAATATTTGTCCCAAGATTTTAGAATCATCCTGTATATATGTGTGTTAGTTCTATGTAAATCATCATGTACAAACGATATTTCCATTTGTCTACAGATCGACGCCACACAATTTCATGTTCAAAGACGAAGGTGTTTGTATAGCATTTGGGATGTTGAGAGTTCGACCGAGTCAGTTCGCATGATTTTTTGTTTTCCCCCAGCCCATTGTTCCTAACTATAATTAGCCTCTGCGTACAAAAGATGTTTAAAAGGATATAATCCAACTGGAAGCATATACGGCCGTATTTTTTTATTGGTGTTACATTCGCATAAACTTACTGATTCAGTGGTTACTCTGCACTCTTGNGCATATACGGCCGTATTTTTTTATTGGTGTTACATTCGCATAAACTTACTGATTCAGTGGTTACTCTGCACTCTTGTCAAGGTTGTTTAAGGGCCAAAAAAAACTATTTAGACTTTGACGACATTTCAGATAATATTTCTTCATTTCGTGGCAAGATACGGATAACTTGATAAATATAGCAATTATTTAAAATATAACATGCTACGGGCGAGTACGAGGATCATAACATGTTTTCCTGATTCGTACAAATTTCAAAAAGTTATTTCAGAAAAATTTTNCTACGGGCGAGTACGAGGATCATAACATGTTTTCCTGATTCGTACAAATTTCAAAAAGTTATTTCAGAAAAATTTTTGTTTCCTTTTATGAAGTTACATAAGTGGTATGTCGAAATGTGCTTGAAACCCAACCGTTGGTTCGCCTGCGATAAGGATTCAACTTCTAACTATTCTGAATTGAAGTTTTATCTCTGAAATTGAAATACGGGCACAACAAATGACCAAGAAATATTCTTCGACACTTTCTAATAACATGATCAATTATTCTGAGCTGTAACATAACACACTAATTTTATTATATTTTGAGATTTGTATGAAATTTAAATAATTTTAAAATTCCTATAACTCACTTTAAAAAAAAAAAAATATATATATATATAGTTGCCACACTTTTTCCAGGCTATTATTTCAGGCCACAACGAAAAAGGATGTAACATGCTCAATAAAAGATGATTGTAGTCTCATGAAGTAGCATGAACGGAAGCGTGAGGTGGCATTCCGCCTGCTAGAACCACGAACAAGCCTGAGTGTGCGATGAGGTGCGCGTCAAGGACGAAAACCCACGCGCCGTCACACGTCACGTCAGCAGTCGAGCGCGACACCTGGGTACTCCGCGCGAGAGAACGACCTCCCGGCCGGCGCAGAGTGCGCGTGACGTCAGCGCGTTCCGCACGGCGATCAGCTGTCCGGTGGGTGAGTCATCCCAAGGTCGTCCGACGTGGTGACTACCTCACCGTAGTCCAGGAGCACGCCGACCTTTGAAAGCGTCGTGTTGCTTGTACGTTCGTTTGGAGTTAGTCAGTACAACTTCCTACCATNAGGAGCACGCCGACCTTTGAAAGCGTCGTGTTGCTTGTACGTTCGTTTGGAGTTAGTCAGTACAACTTCCTACCATATTTCATTTCAAACGAAGACTCGGAAAAATCGCTGCACTTTACTATAGTTCATTTCATATAAGAAGGCCACATTCTGACAGTCAGTGAGTGGCAACTTAATATATTGAAAACAAATAACCTGCCATTTACAAAATCCTGTATCAGCTGATGCACGAACGAACAAAAGTTAATATTACGTTGGCTATTCTGAGAGCAGTGCCGAAGCACATCACACAAGCAGAAGATACGCGGATAAGAAAGAGTTCGTAGATTAATTAATACATTTTATTTTACGTGGTCATAAAACAGCAGTTTTTAGTTTTAGAAACGAAACTTCGTGATAAAATAGTAATGTATAGGTGTTCAAAATGAGATGCACAATAAAACGATACGTATCCAAATGTGACGAAAAAATCCAAAGTTTCCAGACTCTCAAACCAGGTGCTGCCATCTTGTGAGTTAAAAGCGCACCATCATTTGCAATATGCCCTTCCGTGCCATCTGTCATCCATATCCCGAACTACACCCAGAAACATATAATAGTTTTGTTGTTTAAAATAACGTATTCACGCGCATATACAAATAATTTTATTTTCCCGCGAGCTCTGTATAATTTTTAAAGTAACATATATTTCGTGTACCGCGTTTACGAACGACCATACACACGTCCACCAAGCTTCGTTTACGAATGCAGCGCCACCCAAGCAGTTCACCAATTGCCACACGGAGCAGCACCTCCTGGACGCGTTGACTCGCCACATCAAGGCCTATTCTTGACACGCCTGTTGATGGCGAGTGGATACATAAACGAAAAGACACGGCGATTGTCAACTGTCAAAAATGTGGCCTTCTTATATGGTACACAGTATACGTCTGTTATTAAGAGCANTGGATACATAAACGAAAAGACACGGCGATTGTCAACTGTCAAGAA
Source organism: Clitarchus hookeri (assembly GCA_002778355.1). Lineage (NCBI taxonomy): Eukaryota > Metazoa > Arthropoda > Insecta > Phasmatodea > Phasmatidae > Clitarchus > Clitarchus hookeri. Next base: position 72,263 of record NQII01005052.1, on the reverse strand, counting down.
TGTGGCCTTCTTATATGGTACACAGTATACGTCTGTTATTAAGAGCACTACTATACCTACAGGCCGGCAGCTGTGATATTAATGTACTCTTCGCGAATTTGTTCGAAGATCCCTACAAGCGTATAATTTCAATATAGATAGAGACAATATGTTTTTTTTCCTCTAAAACATAAATGTTAAAAATTCCTTGCAAACAGACTATACATGCTGTGGAAACATGTCCGCTGTAGGGAACTTNTTTTTTTTTTTTTTTTTAATTAACGCGCTGCTGCGGAATTTCCTTACCATTGGATCACCTATTTAAATTTCGCAGCTGCCAGCCGGTAGGCAGTGTCCTTACTAAAATGGTTAACCATTAAAGATTCCACCTGCCTGCATCGGTTTTCTCCTTTTTTGGCCGAGAAGCGAGGGAGCTATAAGGGTCACACTGGCACGCGCTACAAGAGCGCCATCGCCGCTACGCGCAGGGCTTTGAACTGGTGTGCAGTGTTATCGTAGTGCTGCGTCTACATATGGGACTTAAGTGGTCACCCTACCATTTCATTGATGAAAAGTTTGTAGCAAAGTTCAATGCACTCTCCTATCGTAGTTCGACTCGTGTCCGGCTATCATTTTACGTTTAATAGATCGTCAAAAAACAGGGTTTCGAACACTCTGCAGCGAAGTTCAAGCACCAGGCAGGCGAGACCCTTAAGTATACGTTAAGGGGAATCCCTAGTAAAAACATTAAATGCCGCAAGGTCATGCCTAGCGATAAGGAAGCATTGCGACACCTTGTTGACAGTCTGATCCACACACCCGACACGCGTTGATGCTGCTCAATGCGGTTTATGTATCATGGCTTGAGTGTTGTTTTGCATCGACACTGTAGGCATCGGAAACCCCAATATGACTTCACGGACACATTGTAAAAAAAAAAAAATACGGTCTTGCTTTATCTGGGTTGCGCAGAGTTATGATAGTGTTGCGAATTGTTGATTAAAAGGGAAGGACGGGATGGAGGTGGGAGACACGCTGACGTGAAAGGGGGCGGGGTTTCCGCGGACTACCAGAAGCCGTTCGCAGACACCCACTCCCCCTTATGTACGCTGCTTGCCNGAAAGGGGGCGGGGTTTCCGCGGACTACCAGAAGCCGTTCGCAGACACCCACTCCCCCTTATGTACGCTGCTTGCCCAGTTCACTCATGAGCCACTAGCAGCTGACGTCAAAGCACGCGTGTAAGTGTGCCTAGCCGCTAGCTATAGGATGGTCGCAGTATGTACCAGCTCCACTCTGGTTATCGATTCTTACTGCGTGCACCCACACTTGTACAGCCGTGAGCTAGAAACAGTACACCTTGCAACAGTGATCCAGCCACCAGATAACTCTAGTTCTATTTGTTTACAGATGGTTCGCGGCAAACTAAATAACTTTTAAAATCGATTTTGGAAAAAAAATAAAGAAAAAATATATCTGTGCCAATAATGTCTTATGACTGTCACTGCAAAACAACTATTTTGTTAAACCTTGAAAAATATTTGGAAGGANAAATATATCTGTGCCAATAATGTCTTATGACTGTCACTGCAAAACAACTATTTTGTTAAACCTTGAAAAATATTTGGAAGGAGTTACTTACAAAATATACTTATCCACGCGTCCATTGAAAGGAAGGGACAATGCAAAATCCACAATACAAAAAAAAATTGAGTATGGCCGTGTCGGCGAAACGAACATACTGCAGGTTTTACATGAATATGTCTAATATTTTCTTTGGGGCACGGACATAAAATGAAGATATGAAATTGACAATTGCCTTTCATGGCTTCAATCTACACACACGCGCGCATATCTCATATATACATACACACACGCGAGATCTTTCGTATGGCGCCAAAATCAGCGCACTAGCACTTCGGAGTNAGTTACTTACAAAATATACTTATCCACGTGTCCATTGAAAGGAAGGGACAATGCAAAATCCACAATACAAAAAAAATTTGAGTATGGCCGTGTCGGCGACACGAACATACTGTAGGTTTTACACGAATATGTCTGATATCTTCTTTAGTGTATGGACATGAAATGAAGATATGAAATTGACAATTGCCTTTCATGGCTTCAATCTACACACACACGCCCATATCTCATATATACATACACACACGCGAGATCTTTCGTATGGCGCCAAAATCAGCGCACTAGCACTTCGGAGTNCCATATCTCATATATACATACACACACGCGAGATCTTTCGTATGGCGCCAAAATCAGCGCACTAGCACTTCGGAGTCACAAGATATAGGCTACTACCCGGAAATGTAGGCCACGCCCAAAATGATAATCGCATACAAGCATGCATCGTGTAAAAAATAGTTCCCGCTTCGTCGGAAAGCAGATCGTTATGTCTACATTCATCTACTGCAATCGCGTACGCTGTTACAATATGAAGACGGAATCATTGGTTGAAGACTTACCATCTGTAACACTGACTGCATCGTNAATCGCGTACGCTGTTACAATATGAAGACGGAATCATTGGTTGAAGACTTACCATCTGTAACACTGACTGCATCGTCAACAGCAAGGGACTCTGGAAATTCGCTATGGAAATGTGCAATGACAATGTTTGTTGTTCATCGGGAAGTGAGTGGAATTGTTGTAGCAAGACATTTACTTGCAGCCTACCAGACTTTTATAAGCACATAGCAGAAGGTACATTTCTTTAGACGATAGAAATTTAAAAAATAAAACAAATCATTTTTGTTTTGTATTTATTCATATTTTTTAACCAAATCACACTCATACATAATCATTCAATAAAGCCTCTAGCTCCGAGTTCATCAATAATCGAATTTATATCTTCGCTGACAGAGAGATATCCACTTCTCTGCAATTGGACCAACACCCGCAGTCTATCAACCAGGTCATTGGGGTCTTCAGAAAATAAGTAGCTAGACTTCACGTCACTCTTCGCAGAAGGTTCATGATAAATGTCTGCATCTATGGTCTTCCGCAATGAGTAGGTTTCGAGATACCTCTGAGCTAGAGTACAGGGTTCGAATCCGCGTTTCTTCTGTCCCAACTTCAAATAACCCTTATCATCAGCAACATGTTTTCGCTTTTGCTTTGCAGATGTCGGCACTTCATCATCAGAAGAATATGCATATTTCACATCATCACCAGAAGACTTGGATTTCACACTTTCGTTCTCGATGTCCTGGATAGTTGTAGGTAGCATCTTCGTTTCACTTTACATGTTAGCAGGGCATGTTTGTTGTTCACAACTTCTGACGATCTGTATGGCTCGCGTTCTTCATAGTAAATGTCTGCAACACTCATAGTTCCTTCTTCACACACTGTTGTGGAACACGATGCAGTCCTGAATTATGTCATGGATGCTCGAACCGCCGTTAGTTTACACAACGAATCAGCAGGAAGGCCGGTCATGGCATTGTCTTGCAACAATAAGTTCAATGCATGCTGTATCATGCCAAGCAAAGATACTTCATCTTTATATGTACCAGTGTGCCACTTTAGATTATCACATCTACCAAATGCTGCACCACACATATACATAGAAAGTTAGTATTCTAGAGGTCNGTGTGCCACTTTAGATTATCACATCTACCAAATGCTGCACCACACATATACATAGAAAGTTAGTATTCTAGAGGTCGGTCTCTTTGAACATTCGCTCTGTTCATGCCTGACGTGCATTGCAACTTTTACTGAAGGCCTTGCCACAGTAACTGCATTGTTTGCCATGTAATTGTTGAACACTCCGTGAAGTTATGCATGTAGTCGTACAGGACATACTCGATTGCACACCCTCCATTGTTTTCATCACCTTCAAGTGAACTCAAACACTCGTACTCCTACTTAGTAGCGACTCCTTACTGCGACCTTCACGCAGTATCGGCTCCACACGTGTCAATTTAACAACTGTGTGAATTTCTGTGGTTGCAGTAATTCNTACCTTATACCTCCATTCTGCCGGTCGAAGACGAAGGAAGCTATGTAGTACTTATCTCTGTGCTGGGTTGAGGGAAATCATGCACCTATTTGGTAAGTGGCCTAAGTGAATTTGTTCTCAACTGTAGCTGATATATCGTATATTATGTCCAACCGGAACCCATTCGCATGTATTATGCTTCATCGTGGCAAATCTTCTGTATATGAACTTCATCACTATCTTCGATTTCGTACATGTTATACAGAGGCACATTCGAGGTCTTGAATGCTCTCTCACAATATTCATTTTCATGTGGTTCTGGTTTGGTATATTTACATTCAAACCACATATTAAATTTTACAGCNCTCTCTCACAATATTCATTTTCATGTGGTTCTGGTTTGGTATATTTACATTCAAACCACATATTAAATTTTACAGCGCCTTCTTTTTCTATCTGACATGTAAGTTGATCTATAATATTCTGTTTCATATGCTTAAGAGATATAAAAATATTTTTCGCCATGCCTGACGAATTAAATACAACATACGTCTTCATAAAGCCGCGGAAAGCAGATTCTTCCAGTGTGAATCCATTCCCATTTGGTAAGCTTGCAACACATACAGGTGTAGGAGCTTTATATGTACACTTTTTTACACGGTTGTCATGCGAATCACAACATATTTTTGCCTGTTGAAGATGTATTTCACGTCGCACGTTGTCTGGAACGTTTGTTACTTTATAACATGAGAAATCACGACCACACTTGTAACAGCATTGAGTTAAGTAAGCCCATCTCGTCTTCTTCAAACATTTCCCAGTTTTCTCAAGTTGGCGGACACTGCAACTTTTACTAAAGGTCTTGCCACAGTAGCAACATGAATATCTTGATGCCTGTGGAGAATTTTCTGCAATGTCCACGCCCAGGTCTGATGTTGCCGATGGCGACAGTGCATTAGTATCCAATGCAGCAGGNGAGAATTTTCTGCAATGTCCACGCCCAGGTCTGATGTTGCCGATGGCGACAGTGCATTAGTATCCAATGCAGCAGGTGTCTCACCTTCACATGTTTTGGACGCACACAATACACTACATTGCTTAGCTGGCATGGGAGAGAGTCCATCACATNCGTCTCACCTTCACATGTTTTGGACGCACACAATACACTACATTGCTTAGCTGGCATGGGAGAGAGTCCATCACATGTTGCAAGATGTCTAAGTTATCACGTCGTCCAAATTGATACTTGCACTGTTCACATGTTAAGGTAGATTGCTTCATGTCCATAGAACAACCTGTCTCGTCGATGGGCATGGCAGCTTTTAAAAAATGACTTCTTGCAGAAACAGCACAAATGGCTTTCTGGTGTATTTTCCATCTTCGCTCGAGATGATGTTCAGTCTTCGAAATTTGAATAACACCAAAGACGATTCCACCAATTTCACTTTCTATATATATATATGAACATTTCTTCTTATTTCATCAATGGGATCCAAGATGGTCGCCATTGGTGAAGAATGTCAGAGCAGGAGGTTTCGGCATGACGTCATCCAAGATGGCTGCCGGCTAGTTCCCTCGTCCCCAGCCAGCAGCCATCCGGGTGAATGCCCTATTTCCATCTACTGGGAGGCGGACGAAGTGTTGTGTAGATTTGTGTCGGCCCGGACCTGGGCGACGCGACGGCCGTCGTGCAACCTTGTTAGAGGGGGGTGGGGGGAGAGCCTCCCGGAGCTGCCGGAAGTGCGTGGTGTGGCTGACGCAGCGACACGCACCACATGTGTGTCTCAGCGGCCCGCCCTAAATATAGCCGCCCTGCACTCGCTCGTTTCCACGCTGCTTTTTGCCCTCGCCTCCGCAACTGTCTGTCGCAGTGCCCCCAGCCGCCTGCCATCTCCGGGGGAAACTAACACTCTCCATCCCTACCATGTACTATTTTAGCGCTCTTCCACACACCATTTTTTTCTATATTTTTATTAAAAAATTTGAGAAGATTTTATGGTTTCGTGACATGATACCGATGATAAACTGATAATATGAAATCATTAAAAAAATTACGTTCATCATGATTTTTTTTTGCGTGCGTCTCTGCTACAGTCCACTCGCGATTCTGAAGCCCTGCTAAAGTTCTACTTCGTGGCTATTACTTCGCCTTGTGCCGGGGCCGGATTTCCCACAAGGCAGACTAGACCCGGGCCTAGAGCGGCACTTTGTGGGGGCGGCATGACATGATAGGCAAAGCAGCAAAAATATATGTTTCGGTGCTTTTTATATAGCCGTGTGTTAGAATAAAAGGCATATCAATTTTAAAATAAATCAAATTAATGTGACTGGTAAGTGTTTGGGAGTCATTTGTTTTATGAAATCAATAAAAGTCCTTGGTGCATCCGTACCCGCCAGTGCCAACTACCAGTTTATATTTCCAGGGGACAGAAACCGGTATAGATGGAGCACGAGACTTTCTCGTAGATCTTCGTTGGGTTTCGGCTTTTTCCAAGTTTCGCTCCGCTAGTAGGTAACGAGTGATTGCAGTTTTTCAATTTCCACGAAAGTTTTATTTACTGCAACTCAAACAAAGTTGCCGAGTTTGTGATTTACGAATAACATGTTTTACTGATGCTGAAAACTGATTGCGGCGTGCGGCCAAACATCAAAATGGAAACAAATACACTCGACAGTAAATTAGCACAAATAATTTAATACATAATAATTGTACTACTAATGAGAGCTATAAAAAATTATAAAAAGAGCTTACATGAATTTTATTTGAACNTTAATACATAATAATTGTACTACTAATGAGAGCTATAAAAAATTATAAAAAGAGCTTACATGAATTTTATTTGAACACAAACAAAAATGTGTTTAATGTTGTAAAAACATATAATTACCTAATTACAACATTTCACTTAAAGAAAATTGATGCTTATAGACATGGAATCTAGAGATAATTGAAATATGAGTATTGGTGAAAAATACTTGAAAAATGCCTTCATTGGCGGTTACCCAGTGTCCAAATAGCTGTTGATGACAGAGAAACGTGGTGCACACAGAATGAAGGTGTGGTAGATTGACTTACTTGTCTGAACATGTCCCCAGCATTACCATACCTTTTGCCTATNGCACACAGAATGAAGGTGTGGTAGATTGACTTACTTGTCTGAACATGTCCCCAGCATTACCATACCTTTTGCCTATAGTACTTTCAAAATGATGTAATGGAATGGTGACATGAAGTTTATTTAAATTAAGTTTTACAAAAAATCCGAGGGTGCAGTGGTGTAGTGGCTAGATCACTCACCTACCACTAAGGTGGGGTCAATACTGGATCTTATTATGTGGGGAAAGTGGCGGAAGTTGCCGTGGGCTGATGAATTCTCAGGGTACTCCCGTTTCTTCCAACAATACATTCCATCTCTCCTCGACATGCCCCTTACTAGTGCTAAAGACAGACATTGAGCACCGCTATCTCATCAATAGATCAATGCTTTTGTATTTCAAAAATATTTATCTCATTTAAATAATACCTTCGTCACATTGAATCTCTCAGAGGAAGTGTAAGGAACATTAAAAGCACATATTCACTGCTGTTAGCAACAAACTGCATTCAGTAAATATAGATTTAGGGCAATTCGTTATTAACAACAGCTTTCTGTATAACTTTGTTGCAAATTTAAGATAAACAGAAATACTTGACGGTTATGAATGTCTTACAAGTCCTTCAGCAGCTTATAAATATACAATTTTATGAGCAGGCTAACCGCTCAGCCAAATTTTGAGTTACGTACGAAATAAGATTCCATCGCCGTTCCAGCTTCTCCTAGCAGCCTGCTGCGTCTGTAATGACCTCGCCGTCGACGAGACGTAAGCCCAACCTACCTACTAAACTGATTATCTTTCTGCTACAATTGCTGCACGGTAGCTGCATTGCAAGCAATCCGGCTGAGTGACAAGTCGGTCCGACGTGTTCAGTGGACAAAACGCTGCTGCACGTCAATTTGCTAACGGGGCTCTTAATCCAGCGGGCATGAAATGGCGGGTGGGGGTGGGGCGGCAGTATCGAGGAGTATTTAGCAAACTAAGTGCTGTGTCGCGGGGCAAACCTGGACTGCAGTCCAAGGCCACGCAGATGTGGTGCAGTCCCGCCGGCGTATCGAACTGCAACGAGGGCAGCTTCCTCTCCAGCTATCGCTTCCTGCCTGAGCCCCTGCTATACCCTCGTCCTCGACTGCACTGATATAGGTCAACAGTCGGCCCCACACTACCCAGGCCAATGGCGGCACGTGTCTCTCCCAGATCCTCGTGTGTCCTATCACGTGCAGTAGTCTACTTGAGAAACATTTAGNGCCAATGGCGGCACGTGTCTCTCCCAGATCCTCGTGTGTCCTATCACGTGCAGTAGTCTACTTGAGAAACATTTAGACTACAGCAGTAGCGCGTGGTGAACTGTTGCAAGGTAAACTGGCGTTTGCTGTGTGCTGCACCCTGTTGCTTGCTAGTTTATACTTCCCCCATTAGAACGTAGTTTGGCAGCTGACGCCACAGGACACGTGTAATGGGTCTCTTGCTGATCGCTTGTGAGTGGTCGGAGTGCATTCANAGTTTGGCAGCTGACGCCACAGGACACGTGTAATGGGTCTCTTGCTGATCGCTTGTGAGTGGTCGGAGTGCATTCAGTTTTCCTAGGCTGCACGGTGGTTACTGCTCCTGTTGTGTGCACCGAGAATGTACAGCAGTGAGCAAGCACAGGCTTACTTTGCAACACTTCACCACACGCCACTGGACTACAGGAGAACCTCGCTTATAGTAGCCCTTGTTAAACCGGGGTTCCTATCTATCTGGTCTGACGATCGCAATACTCTCGTCAAGGCTGTTCATGTTAAACTGAGCAATTTTGAAAGCCCTGCTTANCTATCTGGTCTGACGATCGCAATACTCTCGTCAAGGCTGTTCATGTTAAACTGAGCAATTTTGAAAGCCCTGCTTACGATCTACTTGTATGCAAGTTATGTATCCTTCCTCATTATGTACAATTAACACTGCCACGGCCTTGCCATTTTATTTATGGTCCGTCAAGTGAAAATGTGACATTATTAGAAAAGTAAATATTTTAGAATTCCGCTAATTCNCTATCTGGTCTGACGATCGCAATACTCTCGTCAAGGCTGTTCATGTTAAACTGAGCAATTTTGAAAGCCCTGCTTAAGATCTACTTGTATGCAAGTTATGTATCCTTCCTCATTATGTACAATTAACACTGCCACGGCCTTACCATTTTATTTATGGTCCGTCAAGTGAAAATGTGACATTATTAGAAAAGTAAATATTTTAGAATTCCGCTAATTCNACCATTTTATTTATGGTCCGTCAAGTGAAAATGTGACATTATTAGAAAAGTAAATATTTTAGAATTCCGCTAATTCTTATACTTAGACGCATTAAAAACAGAAAGTGAAATAAATAATTTATCACAAATGGTTAGCCTACCTAACGTTCTTAATTCGCCGTTAAAACATGGAACTACTTCCCCTCCATCGTTACCATTTTTACTGTGCGCATGTCATCCAGTGCACCCGTTCAAATATACGTAGGAAGGAGCAAGTGAAATTTTTCTAAGGTTGAGTTGAAAAGTGCTTACTTTATTGGGAACAGTCTTTATAGCACAATAATGTTTAACTTCGTTTTTAACGTCCTTTAGAATTGCACACCAAGCTATAGTCCATTCATGGTTAACTTCCAACATTCCTGAAGCCCTGCCAAAATTATATTTGAGGAAATCTGGTGGGCGAGAGGCTTGTGGCGGGGGNGAGTAGGTCACTCCTTGGTTCGAGACCCGTAGCGGGTAATTAAAGCATAATTAGACGTAACTAAGTAATGAGTAATTGCGTAATTACGAGTACCGAGTGTAAGTACATGTACCGTGCAGTTCAACCTGAAGGCATGGCTGCAACCCTACATAGCACTGATTACGGAGATGCATAAGATAGCCTCAAACGAGTTCGAAAAAAACTTTTATAAAGTGATGAATAACGCTACATACGGGAAACTCATGGAAAACAAGAGGAAGCGTCAACATATGGAACTCGTGTGCATGGAACGACGTGCCAAGAAAATTATTGCTAAGCCCACATTTAAATGCTGTACAATACTTTTCTTGCCAGGTGTTTTACCGATGTCGTGAAGTGTGTACTATTAGAGATTCCACAATCACTAATGCACGTACTTGTGAATCGGATTTGGCGTCTATGTTGGGTCTCCGACCTGGGGTTTGTAGCCAATTCCTGAGGGACTCAACGCTTATCCTAGTGGGGGTTGTGAATGTGAAATGGTATTCGTATCCCACTAGCACTGCAGTAACTGGTCGTCGGTTCGTACTTGTATTTACTCTTTACTTCAGCGCTACCCCCCCTTTTTCTCTTCATCTACCTCTACTGTACTCTTCCTATGTGACCATCATCTTTCTGTGTGTTACTTTGTAAGCTTTGATTTTTTTTTTAGGTGGGTCGTTTTTCCCGTTTACAGCTTCGTAAGCCGCCAGTGCACTACGCTTGCGACGCCACTGGTTTTTTTTATATGAACACGACTTGTTTGTGTATAAGGAAAATTCCAGTGGTGTTTTCGATGGCGTAGTGTACTGCCCCGGTCCCAGGCCCGGGAGCCATCCACATGGTTATGCCATGTGGGCAATGCTGCGAACTTCATCACCGCCATCCTCGCGAGAGCGGTGAGAGAGCGACAATGCTGATACTGACAAGGTCGTGTAAGTGTAATTAGTGTATTTATCGTATGGCTAGTTGTGACAGAACAATAACAAAGAAATGTGTCCCGTGCGCACGCCAGTGCCGGCTACATCCCGTACCGCAGTGANTAACCAAGAAATGTGTCCCGTGCGCACGCCAGTGCCGGCTACGTCCCGTGCCGCAGTGGGTGCACGCTCTCTAATGCCCAGACAAGTTACAGACACAGACGTGCGCGCGTAATGTAGACATGTGCATCGCTGCACATTTGACTCTATATGAAAGCATATAACTTTTATGTAGAGATGCGACCTGCCCACATTTTTAATGAATATATATAATTACTTTTTTATTACTGTTAGAATGATGGTATTTTTTCGCACTATTAATTTTTATACGATTATTTTACACATATAAGAAGTGTGTGTACATGCACACGTGCTCGTGGCGCCTGCAGTCTTTTATGTGATGATAAGTTTATTGTCTGGAGAATGTGTAAGCCGATGCGTGTATTTATTGTATTTCTTCTCAAAACCATGCAATGGCTCCATAGCCAGCAGCCAGGTGCGCGTGTGAACCTATATAGTGCGTAGGCCGACATGTGTATTTACTTTACGTCATCTCCTAGCACTTATCGTGCAGTGGTGGTCGTGTGGTCTAGATGCTGGACTGGCGAGCCGAAGGATGGTCGGATCGAAACCGCATACCTCCTGCATTTTTTGAGTTCACAAACAACTAACAATAATTCCCAGCGCTCCAAGTGGACACCGTTTGAACTCACCTCCCAGATTCTTGCATGCCCCTGCAGGCGACGAGTGAGCCAACACACATGCACAACATGGCCGCGCCGATACCAGCGCTTCTAGCTGCGAAATGTAGAACTTCGAACACACTAGTAGCAGGCACATGAATCATAGATAGCCGCCTACAGCGGCAGACTGGTGGCAGGCGTGGGAATTAAAGATGGCTTAGCACACACTGGTGACGTAAGCGGGAATGAAAGATGGCCGCCTACAGCAGACGACTGGCGGCGGGAATTAGAGATGGCTACCTACAGCAGACGATGGAGATGATATCCAAAATGGAGGATGCGAAAAGCATGAGAGAGGAAAGGACAAAAGAGAAAATAAAGGAGACTGGAAGGAATATGAGGAAAAAACCAAGGGATAGAACGGACNGGAAAAAACCAAGGGAGAGAACGAGGCAAGAAGGAATGACAGAATGTGAGATAAAATAACTTCGAAATGACAGAGCATAAGAAAACTTATCGGAATGCAAGAGCATACAAAGTCGAGGTGGAATTATAGAGAAGGGGAAAAAGGGAAATACAAGATGGCCACCATTGGCGAAGAATAATATAGCAGGATGTTTCGGCATAACATTGTCCAATATGGCCACCATGGCACCGTGCCAGGATGCCCGGTTCGCCTGAATCGGCTATTTACCGAAAGAAGTAGTTCTCTCGGTATGTGTACTTAGTCTCGGTACACCTACTTACTCTTGGTACATTTAGTTACACTCGGTACTCGTAATTACATAATTACTCATTGCTCAATTACATGTAATTACGATTTAATTACCCGCTACGNGTTACACTCGGTACTCGTAATTACATAATTACTCATTGCTCAATTACATGTAATTACGATTTAATTACCCGCTACGGGTCTCGAACCAAGGACTGACCGACTCCTCAACCCTCCTGATCCAACCCTACACCTCCCCTTTCCGCGCCATAAGCATCACGCCATCCAGATTTCCTCAAAAGAATGGTCAAAGTCCCGTAAATGTCGTTTGGGCGCTTTGTGCACCGAAAGGGTATCTCCACAAGCAACGGCCAATCACAGCACACCTCATAAGGGGTGGGAGAACCCGTCAGCCACCCACAACACACCTCCCAGGGGGGGAGGGGGTGATCTGTTTCCCAGGTTAAAGGATGCCGGCAATTCGTATCCCTCTCTCCGACACCCGTCTACAGGTTATTCAAATGGCACTTAGACCACTAATGACTCCCTAGCATGCTCAAACATACATGTTACCCCTACTGCTGAAATTGTAGCGACGAACATGTGTACCTAAAACGTATATTCTTACTCTTACGTGCATTTAACATGCCAGAAAAGAATTACAACTTAACCAGTCCACGTTAATTTAAACATGTACCTGCAACACAAGTGTNGCATTTAACATGCCAGAAAAGAATTACAACTTAACCAGTCCACGTTAATTTAAACATGTACCTGCAACACAAGTGTGTACCTATCACCCTTATTCTCACAATTATGTGAATTAAACATAGCATTAATAATTTAAACAAATACAGTGTCCGTTAATTTAAACATTACATTTTAAGTAAGAAGTTGAAGACTTGAAACTTGTCTTGCACACGCATAGTTCATTTATGGTTACCTTCAACATTTCTGAAGCCCTGGTAAAGTTCTACTTTCAGGATATCCCTCCAACCCATGCAAACAAAGCTTGACCCGTCTCTAATGACCTCGTTGTCGACGAGACGTTTGGCCCTGCCTTCTTACGCACGTACTTTGTCAAGAAAACCACACCAAAGGGACTTCGCACCGCATTTGTGCGCACTCAAGTTAATTAATATTTTTCACGAGGACTATGCATTACCAACACATTTTCCCCGGTTTCTATTCAGATATATTATAAATAAAACATAAGTAAAAGTTCAATTCACCTGTTAACAGAAGTAAATACAACGCTTGTGGTGCATGACTTAGGCGTATTTAGGAAACAACCGAATACGTCATACATGAGGTATTTTTTTCAAAAATTAGATTTAAAAAGTAAGATATTGTGTATAGAATATACAAACTTCACGGATAGCAGGCCAATCAAGTGAGTGCGATGAAGTTAATGCATTTGGAGGAAGAAACGTCTCTCAAAGGTTGTTTTCAAAAGCTCTTGATTAAAGGGATTTCCTAATAAAACAGTTTATGTAAACTCACTGTGCGTTTACACATGTCACAGACATAAGTGTCATGAGATCAATTTTTCTAAGGGTAAGTAAAAATAATTTATCCAGGGTTGTCATTATTCCACACGTGTCCTCTCTGAAAAACTTTAATAAAATAAATAAATTATTGAAAATGACTACAAATCTCAAATTTAGAGTTTGCCAGCGCAGTTTCTGTAGCATAGCATCAATAACAGAAATAAGACTCAAGGCTCCCGCCTACCTAGCCCCTTTTTTCCCGCGATTGTTGCCGAGAAGCGCGAAAGCGATAAGGGCGACACCGCCACGCGCATTAAGTGCGCCATCGCCGCTATGCGACTTTCAGCGGTGACACTATTATTTTATCGGTGAAAAGTCTGCAGAAAGGTTTAATGCAAGGCCCCTGAGTAGTTTTATATGTATCAGGTGCGTATATTTTCCGATACAGCGCTGTGAAAAAGCCGTTTTTAGCAGTTTACGAGTACTCAGAAATGGTGTTTCTATGTGTGTTCTTTTCGTAGATCAGCACATTGGACGCACGTTTAATAGTTTCGATGAAAAACGAGTGTTACAAACACACTGCAACACATTTCAAGCGGCAGGTAGGCAGGGGCCTTAATATCTGCAGTTCGCGCGTGTGTAACCCAACAGTATTCCAATGCTGCAGACATAATCTGCGGGGAATTAACCCGGAGGAAAAGCATGTCGGAGCTTTTCAATGACGTCGAATGGTCCTCCTTTAATGGCCTCGCGTAAACTCGTTGTGTTTAAGAGCGCGTGTAACACAGCAGAGGTTAATCGTATTTTACAGTTTCATGGAAGTCAATATAGAAAAATCCAAGGAATGGGCAATCCTACATAATTATTCTTACTACGAAAGCAAATATTTTACCAAAGTGATGAGTTTCTGCCGAGCTGTTTCTGACATAGTAAAATTCTGTGTGGAATCGCGGCGCAAGATATTACGCCAAATGAATGCACTAGTATGGTAAATAGTAGCTCGCGAAGTTGGCAGAAACAGTCACTTAGGAATGTCTGTTCTTAATTTTTCTACGTTGGCTTCCAAAAACATATGAATTCATTCGGCATATTTGGAATTACAGGTTGTTTACGATAAACTGAGAACTTTTGAAAGCCCTGCCTTAGAAATACTTGGACGCACATTGTGTATTCTTCTACGACGTTCAAAATTAACACTGCCACGGGCAAGTGACACTGTGAAATTATTAGAAAGGTAGATATCTTACAAATTTGCTCATTATTACACTTATATGCATTGAAAAAACAGAAAGGCAAAATAAATTATTTCAGTATTCATAAATATTTATGTAACACATTTAACTCAACGTTAAGACATGGAAGTACTTTCCCTCCGTCGTTACCAACTTGACTGGGCGCACGCCAGTCAGCGTGCCAGTTAAAATACGTGCAGGCAGGGGCAGTGATATTTTGCAAAGGTTGATTTCAAAATTGCTGCTGAGTTAACCGTGAACAGCATATAAAGAGAGCGTGTGACAATAATTGTTTACTATGAAGTATTCGTAAAGGCAAACCAGCTATATAATATAGTCTATTCACAATTTCTTCACCCGTTTTGAATCTAACCTTTGAAAATATCACCAGATGTACGATATGGTTGGTTGTTCCCTAAACATATCATGTTTTACAATCGTTTTATACTTATGTTACAGTAAAAGTAATTTGTTTTCCTTATATGTTTATGGATTATAATATTTCATTTACAAATACAATGAGTGAAAATAGTGAGAAAATAGGCGTGTGGGTAATACCTAGTATGAAATAGTTATTATGCAAAATATTATTACACTGAATGCACACGAATTCCGTGCGTTGTCCCTTTGGTTGATTGCATGAGGCGGAGGAATATCGTGGAAGTAGAACTCTGTAAGTAACCGTGAAGACTATGGTAACGTTGGTTTCCCTTGAAGGTGCTGCCGGCGAAGGAAGCGTGAGAGAGGAGCGGAGACGCTGTACTGTACATACACGTGAAGTGGGCAGGAGCTCGTATGCACGCACCACTCCAGATAACGAGGTGTGCTCGCCAGTCACCTCACACGTCACNGTGAAGTGGGCAGGAGCTCGTATGCACGCACCACTCCAGATAACGAGGTGTGCTCGCCAGTCACCTCACACGTCACCGGGGTTTGTGTTCGAGGGTGGCGCTGGTTCTCCACGCCACTTCAAGCTCCTCAGCAGGTCACACTGCATGCCACTCCCGCTGGTTCTCCACACCTCCCCGAGGGCAGAACCACAGTGAAGCACGTCGGATAACAGCATACCTCACATCCTCACCTCACACTTGGCCTTTGGAGTGGTCGGGTGTGTGCGATGCTTACCTCTTCAGGTTGCTACGAGTACTTTTTTGCGATTTAGTTCGTGAACACACAGAGGACTTGCCGACTGGGGTGTCTCCTGCCCCACTCATCTCGAGCCTAGCCCGCTTGGGTCAGCGGCGAGGCCTTTGTACAGCNTGCCGACTGGGGTGTCTCCTGCCCCACTCATCTCGAGCCTAGCCCGCTTGGGTCAGCGGCGAGGCCTTTGTACAGCAAATTAGGCACTACATTTTTATTTAAAACATATATTTTTTTTTACTTTAATCAATTCAGATGTTTAGCAGTTGCTGTTCCGACACCATCCAGGCCCTGGACGGGACTGCGACCTCGGGGACGGGAGACGGGGGTCGGGGGACGGCCTCCCACAGCAGACCCAGTTGACCTCCATACCACCAGACACCGTGCTGGTTTCATACAGAGAGAAAATAATACAAACCTTTTCAGTCTCGCAGGAATTGATAAACACTACACAAAACACCCCCACGCCCTTAAATGGCCACGTCATGGAGACAGGAGACCAGTGCTTCGCCTTCCTATCCATATATCCGAAGATACTAAATGCACGGGCACTGCCTACAACTTTTCCTGCGCCAACGCAACCAGGGCACCCCTGCAGTCCTACCCCCCTCCCCCTCAGTTGAGACACAGATCCCGTACACTCCGCCACAAAACCTGCGCCGTTGATGAGTGAAATGGGCAACACCATGCGGGATCTCCAGAACATCCGGCAGGAAGCCAACTTCACTGCGATCATGTCGCACTTCCGTTCGTACGTGGAGGCGGCAAAACAAACCCAAGATCCCATGGCCGAAATCATGCTGCTGTTGGAGGCCCTCACGACGTTCCGAGTCGCTCCCTACAACACCCAGCAAGCCCTTGGTTCCCTGTCCCTTTGGTATTGGAACAGCAACGGCGTGTTTCACCAGCTACATTAACTAGAAAGACTACTGGAAACCTACGGAATAGAAGTTGCGTTTATTCGGGAGACAAACCTACAACTCCATAATAAATGTTCAATTAAAAACTATGTCACTTACAGAAACGATAGAGTAAGTAAAGGAGGCGGTACTATGATATTAATTCATAGTAAAATACACCACCACTTAAATTCAAATCCAGACTGACGGAACTTAGAGTTAACATCAATAAATATCCAAACAGATTCAGATCATATAACATTAATTTNTCAAATCCAGACTGACGGAACTTAGAGTTAACATCAATAAATATCCAAACAGATTCAGATCATATAACATTAATTTGTGCCTACCGATCTGGGGCTNAGATTCAGATCATATAACATTAATTTCTGCCTACCGATCCCCCAGTAGAGAACTTTTAGAAGCAGATCTGGATAAAATAACCGCGCAGCGATACCCCGTTTCTTCTTGCAAGAGATGTAAAAGCTAGAAATACTGAATGGAATAGCAGGGAAAACAATACGAAAGGCGAACTTCTCTTACGTCACTCACAACCAAATAACTGCATAGTTCAAGCCCCGGACAGGCCAACATACTTGTCATTGAAAACAGACAGACGTTCTAGACATTTTTTTAACCAACATATCTAATCCAATATTAGAATTAACTGTACTGGATGAGTTAGGCTCAGACCACTCGCCAGTATTTTGCAAAATTAGCACCCACTTAATTAAACATCCCGAAGTAATCTTAAATAAACTGCCCAATTGCGGCCATGGCTGCCTTAATCCCTCTCTGCCGCGATGCACGCCTCCTTGCATGAAGTTCCCTCTCCTGTAGGCGTATGGGGCCTAGCCTTGAGACGCACTTAAACTCCCGTCCCTACCAAGGATGTACACTTAACACTTAGCAATAGTGTAGGTTAGGAAAAAAAAAAATTTCAGTTCGCGCTGCGCATCTCAGTTTGCCTCTAGACACCGTCTGTTACGTGCCTGCCCTGATTGACAGATCTCTCCGCCGGGGCGGGGTCTTGCACTCCCCAACCCAGAGATGGCAGCACTTCTCCCTTTCATGCGTGATGCTCTCGAAATTTACAATTCCAGTTTTAAAGAAATACCGCCTCCTATTTATCTTATTTAATTACTGTTACCAGTAACAGCAAATAACAAAAAGACTGCCAGCGTACGTTTCCAACCTGTCTTAGGACACTGATACCTTACAGCGCCTCAGGGATTGAGAAATGATTGAAAATACAAATATGACCAAACAACCACCAATATATAAATATATAAACAACACCGTGTGATCACAATCATCACCATGTCATTTCACTACAGGCAACGTCTTTACCCAGACCTAACACGAATAAATTCACGAGGCTATTCAGGCTTACAATCAGATTTCATTCAATAAAAGACTGGCCGGGGGTTTTTAATAAGTTCCCTTCCAGTCTATAACTAAACGTGCATTTTTAAAAATACCGAATTAAAAGGATTTATTTGATTTGAATTGATTTTATAGTTTGTTTATTTTTCATGACAAGTTTACAAATGTGCGAGTACAACATAGGAACAGTNCAAATGTGCGAATACAACATAGGAACAGAAAACAAAAATACAGCATCATGTGTACCAACGATTACATCGTTCTTGCACAGAACCGGATAGTTGAAGCAATCCAATTAACTGTAAAAAGAAATAACGGTAAATACATAGAACAGGGGAAAATATTCAAAACCCCCAAAACGCTCTAATATAAAAATTAAATCTAAAAACAAAAATATTTGACTGAGAAAAAAACCTGGAATGAGCAAGGATAGCGAGGTAAAGAGAATCAAAACAGAAAGAAATTTACTATTGGAAAAATAAGGAATTTAAAAGGAACAAGTGAGTGTATAAATAAATGGACAGAAAGCCCTGCAGGACTAAGGCGCCCGCACTGCCAGAGGATTAATGTATTAAATGGAAAAGGAAATAATTTAAAGTGGAGATGCAATTAAAATATGTAAATGTTGTGTCATGTGGATCTGTGGTGTCCACACAAGGAACCCCACCGCTACCTCATTCCATGATCTCCGTGCAGGCAGAGTCGGAGGGAGGTTACAAGATAGTTTGGGAACCAGGACTTGCAGGGTAAACTCGGCTCGCCTTAAGATCTAAGCGAGCATGGCTTATGAACGACAGTTTTTTGGAGGCGGAGGGAGGGGGGTTAGCATCTCTTTTCCGCCGCAATTCAAATGAAAGACAACTGGGAGAACAACAACTTGTACTACACCCGCGCTGAGGAGCTTGCTCCAGTGATGAGAAGCGGCGGATAACAGCATACCGGAGAGGGAGATACAGATGCACGTATTCAGACTGACGAGAACACACCGGGGCAGGTGCACAAGCAGACAGACAAGACAGCGAAGCAGAAAGCCGGAAGGACGGAACAAAAATGTTGTTTTCCGAGCAGAAACCCTCGCTCTTTATCGGGAAGCTCGAGCTGCTAATGGACGACCGAGGGTCAACCAACATTGGCGACAGGACAGCCAACTTTTACAACTTAATAACACGCTGTGTTGTTGATAGTGTGAGTGCTGTATGTCAACGTAGTTTCGCAATGGCTGTACGAAGCAAAATAATCGAAGAAATATGAATGTGCCTTCTCCGCCTACTATACGCGCCAAAAAAAAATTATTAGTATTGTCCTAAAGTTGTAAGAACAGGCTGTATTATTCGCTAAATGTTTATCGGGTGAACAGAGAAACGTATTTGTTTTCTAACGAACGGAGGATGAATGTTCTTTCTTTGCACACTGTTTGCACGACCGAACAGTACAAGGGCTCCATAGTGCTAATACTTTTGTATTTTTATTTGTAATCAGCTCGTTTATTGTGTACCTGCATACTGTCGTAAAAAACATTGTGTAAGTACGGTATCTCTGTCTATAGTCCATTCACGATTTCTTCTGATATTCTGAAACGAACCTTTGAAAAATCACCCTATGAGTAACATGTCACAACCTGTTTATTTAATTAACTTGTATACCACAAATATATAATACCGTTATTAACTTTATATGTATTGTATTCTTGAACAAATGAAACTTTAACTTAGTATCTTCTATAACTTTTAATATTCATTTCGTATTAAATACGAATTAAAAACAGTGAGAGCAGCGATGTGTTGGCAATGGCAAATAAAACACAGTTCACAGTTAAAATATTGTTTCAACCTAGTTTTTTGGTATGCTATTTGTAAATTACATGTTGTTTATTGAAACACTTAAAATTTTTTGGAGCACTGAAGGAAACATATTTTATTGTTACAGTTAAAAATATTAGCACAAATTACGATGCGTATACCCTAGTGACATGGTGTTTTTTTTTCGCCCGAGTAAAAAACTTCAATAGGCGGAGCGGAGCTTGTGTGTGTGTGTCTGTCTGTCTGTCTGTCTCTCTCCCTCCCTCTCTCCCCGTCCCCCTCCCACGCACTCTCCCTCAGTAAGTTTCGCATCACTAATAGTAACGGGGAAATTATACAAGTTTCCAATTTTAACATATTTCAACTTGTTACAGTAAAAATAATGATTTTTGAATTTGCAATTTACAACTGAAATAAGATTCTATTGTTTGAATACTTATTATAATATATTAAGATGGTAAGGCGGGACGATCACAAATCCGAAGTTGGCAGAAGTGGCGACATGACATGGCATGTTGCTGAACGTGTTAATTTCTCTTCTTTTGAAAAATACATAAAATACCATATCAAGTTTGTACATGTTGTGTTTTTTAAACCTACCTAGGCAAGTTACGATGTTGTGATAGTATGTTTTTCCACTGCAGGAATAAATATACTGTAATGTGTGGCATGACCACTGTGTGTGTGATTGCAAATATTGGACGTGCGAACTTTATACGTTTTAACCATGGACTGTTTTATGACTATTTTTTTGGAAAGTCAGATGTTTATTTTCATAACGTTTTCACCCAAGGTGTTTGAAACACAACTGTGTAAGATGCTTACTTTGTAATTTGAATGTTTGTCACAATCCCAACAAAATACTAAGCCCATTCAGATAAATTTAAATACATAATGAAATAAACCTATAAAACAGGAAGTACCAATGCATAGAAATATGAGCGGAATAAAAGTTACGATAGACCTATTTGTGTGCATGTTCGCCACTATATTTTAAGTTTGTCGCTGCTACGCGCTAAACAATAAGCGACACGAGTTGCGCGCTTGACTTTGCTGTATCTTTTCGTTGGACTGGTTGCTCCTTCGTTTTAATATTTATTCCAACTGAGGCCGTCCTTTTAACGAAATAACCCAACACATATCAATAACAAGAGGTTAAATACTACACCTCTTTCCCTCGCAGTTGTAACATGATTAAACCCAGTCGCGGAAAAATATTAACATATGTTATGTGTAATGTGCTATGTCGTGAATAACAATGTAAAATAATAACCGTAGAACTATCGTCAATACAGACATTGTTTAAAAAAATCATAAAGCTGGCCTAAATATCGTTAAAGACCTCAATTGTAAACATTCGTACGAAATGGTTTTTGAAAAATGACAAAAATTCTTTGAACAGATGAAAACAGTAAACAATGCATTTGACAGTTAAAACGTAGAAGTCACGTGTCAGTGTTTGTGTTTACATGTAGCGGAAGGATACATAATCGGTAATCAAAAGTACAAATTTAGCACGGCTTCAGAAAGTTNAATGACAAAAATTCTTTGAACAGATGAAAACAGTAAACAATGCATTTGACAGTTAAAACGTAGAAGTCACGTGTCAGTGTTTGTGTTTACTGGTAGCGGAAGGATACGTAATCGGTAATCAAAAGTACAAATTTAGCACGGCTTCAGAAAGTGTGAAGTAACCGTGTATGGCCTATACGTGTATATCTTGCATGTTAAATAGTCTTACGTTGAACACAATATTACAACATGAGGGTGTACCAAAACTTTTTGCAGCATGTGTACAGCTAAAAAGACACACACACACATTTATGGCTGACAAAGGATTCGAGCCCGCGACCTTGCGATCAGACGACGCCACTGCGCACTAAGTTGGCGCGAAACTAATTCCAAGAGTTGCGTCGCGAGGCCTGTCGGGCGCTAGTCGTGGTCGAATAACTCCAATAGGAGAAGTACAGCGAAGAACGAGGAAAGTTGGGATGCGCGCGGCAAAACACGCACGCAAGCTAAGTATAAGCTATTCACGGTAAAGCGAGCACTTTCGAAAGAACTCTCAATTGAAATAATAGTCAATAAATATATTTTATTGTAGCCTTAGACGTCAACTTTCCGAGTCGGGTGAAATATACACACCGTGTTTATTACTTACACGGCAATATTTATTTAAGAGTGGTGGGAGGATAAGAAATGGCTGATAGGAAGAAAGCAACTGGGGCCTCAGAAGTGCTGACTTGACCGTAAACCGCCTATAGCAGACTTTCGCCCCAACAAACGCCTCCAGCGGGTGACATTCTCCAGCAGGCAACAGGTACTGGAGCAGCACCACTGAACACCAGATACGTTCTGAATGCAGCCGTTATATGCAGTGGCCGTCACTTCCAACTTTCCTGAAGCCCTGCTAAGTTCCGCTTTCACGCTATCCCTTCGCCTCACGCAAACAAAGCCAAGTCAGATCTGGAAAATCACACCAAAAAGATAAAGCACCACGTTCGTGCGCACTCAGTTTAAGAAGAGTTTGCTCAACAACTATTCTTTACTACGCACTGCCAACACATATTCTCTCCCCGTTCTCATTCATAACAGCTCTGAATGAGTAATTATAATTTATACATCAAATATAAGTATTGTGCCCGTACGTAAAAGTTTAAATGTAACCAAAAATAAAATTATTTTGTTTTAACAGAAATACAAAACGCTTGTGATACAAGACACAGTTAGAAAACAACCAAACATGTCTTCACGTGGTAATTTTTCAAAGGCTTGATTCAAAAAGTGTAAATATATTATGAATAGAATGAATATAGAGGCTACCAGTTGCGCAATAACCAATCTCAAGTTATGTCCGAATAGTAAGTATATACTAGTTAAGTACATAAGTATGCATATTTAATCTAGTGTGTACTTGTACAGGCCATTCTGATGGGCAATCTTGGAGTCTTACTAGAAATTCAAAGGTTAAAAAACATTTTTAAAATGGTATTATGGTCCACTTTAATGCATGTTATAGAGTCAATTTTGTGATACCACATTTCTCAAATATTCAAACCCGCCCCATTGCTGTATAAGGTGGTCGGTTCTATGCGTTGTAAAAAAACACGGCTGTGGCCGCAGTAGTTACAGTATTTGCAGTAGAGGCCTGGCAAGTGTCATGGGAAAATGGTTAATAACACCGCCTAAATAAATTAGGTGCTTTCCTTCCTTCTATGAAATGGAACAACACTTCACAACGACTGGCTTTCAGTCAGTTAATTTTGTGCATTACAAATACAAAGGCTATGGGGCTAAGTTATGCAACACAAAACCAGAATTAGGAATTTTGGAACAATCTGGCGAAACAGATTGAAATTAAAAGTTTTATTATTTGTAGCCATTATCGTAGATATATTTTAAGTTCCTCGGAAAATAGAATAAGTGTAGGCATTATTGCCCCCGTATAAACTGTACGTCCGGAAGCCATTCACGGGATACAAAAGGAAATTGATAATTAATTTTTTTACTTACAATTGACAGAGAGATCCTGTTAACAGTACATATTATTCATCTTTTCACACTGGCTTACTTTAAAAACTCTAAACAGTTCCGACGACAAACAAGACAAATACGGCAAGTGCCATAGTACGGCAACTGCCNGTGAAGTAACCGTGTATGGCCTATACGTGTATATCTTGCATGTTAAATAGTCTTACGTTGAACACAATATTACAACATGAGGGTGTACCAAAACTTTTTGCAGCATGTGTACAGCTAAAAAGACACACACACACATTTATGGCTGACAAAGGATTCGAGCCCGCGACCTTGCGATCAGACGACGCCACTGCGCACTAAGTTGGCGCGAAGCTAATTCCAAGAGTTGCGTCGTGAGGCCTGTCGGGCGCTAGTCGTGGTCGAATAACTCCAATAGGAGAAGTACANAACTAATTCCAAGAGTTGCGTCGCGAGGCCTGTCGGGCGCTAGTCGTGGTCGAATAACTCCAATAGGAGAAGTACAGCGAAGAACGAGGAAAGTTGGGATGCGCGCGGCAAAACACGCACGCAAGCTAAGTATAAGCTATTCACGGTAAAGCGAGCACTTTCGAAAGAACTCTCAATTGAAATAATAGTCAATAAATATATTTTATTGTAGCCTTAGACGTCAACTTTCCGAGTCGGGTGAAATATACACACCGTGTTTATTACTTACACGGCAATATTTATTTAAGAGTGGTGGGAGGATAAGAAATGGCTGATAGGAAGAAAGCAACTGGGGCCTCAGAAGTGCTGACTTGACCGTAAACCGCCTATAGCAGACTTTCGCCCCAACAAACGCCGCCAGCGGGTGACATTCTCCAGCAGGCAACAGGTACTGGAGCAGCACCACTGAACACCAGATACGTTCTGAATGCAGCCGTTATATGCAGTGGCCGTCACTTCCAACTTTACTGAAGCCCTGCTAAGTTCCGCTTTCACGCTATCCCTTCGCCTCACGCAAACAAAGCCAAGTCAGATCTGGAAAATCACACCAAAAAGACAAAGCACCACGTTCGTGCGCTCTCAGTTTAAGAAGAGTTTGCTCAACAACTGTTCTTTACTACGCACTGCCAACACATATTCTCTCCCCGTTCTCATTCATAACAGCTCTGAATGAGTAATTATAATTTATACATCAAATATAAGTATTGTGCCCGTACGTAAAAGTTCAAATGTAACCAAAAATAAAATTATTTTGTTTTAACAGAAATACAGAACGCTTGTGATACAAGACACAGTTAGAAAACAACCAAACATGTCTTCACGTGGTAATTTTTCAAAGGCTTGATTCAAAAAGTGTAAATATATTATGAATAGAATGAATATAGAGGCTACCAGTTGCGCAATAACCAATCTCAAGTTATGTCCGAATAGTAACACCGCCTAAATAAATTAGGTGCTTTCCTTCCTTCTATGAAATGGAACAACACTTCACAACGACTGGCTTTCAGTCAGTTAATTTTGTGCATTACAAATACAAAGGCTATGGGGCTAAGTTATGCAACACAAAACCAGAATTAGGAATTTTGGAACAATCTGGCGAAACAGATTGAAATTTTAAAAGTTTTATTATTTGTAGCCATTATCGTAGATATATTTTAAGTTCCCCGGAAAATCGAATAAGTGTAGGCATTATTGCCCCCGTATAAACTGTACGTCCGGAAGCTATAAGCGGGATGCAAAAGGAAATTGATAATTAATTTTTTTTCTTACAATTGACAGAGAGATCCTGTTAACAGTACGTATTATTCATCTTTTCACACTGGCTTACTTTACAACCTCTCAACAGTTCCGACGACAAACAAGACAAATACGGCAACCGCCGTAGTACGGCAACCGCCGTAGTACGGCAACCGCCGTAGTATGGCAAGTGCCGTAGTACGGCAACTGCCATAGTACGGCAACTGCCAGCCATAGTACGGCAACTGCCTGCCATAGTACGGCAACTGCCTGCCATAGTACGGCAACTGCCTGCCATAGTACGGCAACTGCCTGCCATAGTACGGCAACTGCCTGCCATAGTACGGCAACTGCCTGCCATAGTACGGCAACTGCCTGCCATAGTACGGCAACTGCCTGCCATAGTACGGCAACTGCCTGCCATAGTACGGCAACTGCCTGCCATAGTACGGCAACTGCCTGCCATAGTACGGCAACTGCCTGCCATAGTACGGCAACTGCCTGCCATAGTACGGCAACTGCCTGCCATAGTACGGCAACTGCCTGCCATAGTACGGCAACTGCCTGCCATAGTACGGCAACTGCCTGCCATAGTACGGCAACTGCCTGCCATAGTACGGCAACTGCCTGCCATAGTACGGCAACTGCCTGNGCAAGTGCGCCAGCATGGAAGCAACTTCATGTACTTGCGAAGTATAGAACACATGGGGATTCGGACAGCTATTACATACGTGGTGACGTCACACCCGGGACAAAGAACGGACGTACATGCTTTAAGAGAATTCCGACACAGACTCAAGTGTCCAAAATTAGACTGCTTTTTTACCGATAACACTATCAAAACAAGGTAGGTTACCACTAGGTATAAGTAAATAAGAACGCTAGGATGTATACAGGGTGATTCCAAAGTCATGAGACAAGCATTGAGGGGTGGTAGAGCTCACTAANCAAAATTAGACTGCTTTTTTACCGATAACACTATCAAAACAAGGTAGGTTACCACTAGGTATAAGTAAATAAGAACGCTAGGATGTATACAGGGTGATTCCAAAGTCATGAGACAAGCATTGAGGGGTGGTAGAGCTCACTAAAACAAACAATTATTGTATAGGAATATATGGGCGGGAGTGACACGTTGAGACACAAACATAACACATGAAATGCAACACATTGTTTATTTACAACGTCGCCGCTAAATGCCTTTTTACAGCAATGTTTATAATAATTGCTCAAAATTGCTACCGCCGACAGTAATGCAAGCTTGGTAGCGTCGGTGGAGTGATTGGCGAACAGATTCAAATACGCCGGGTATTTCACGCACGCCACCATTGTCAGCCAATCACGCCATATGTAGAGGTCGCCAAGCATGCGTGACTGTTGGTGGATGTATTTCCAGCAACTGTTTTAACATTGTCTGAACGGAATCACTCGTTAAGTATGCTGCTAATAAACATTTTATGTTTCCGTTAATGTGTTATGTTTTTGTGTTTGTGCCTCGACGCGTCACTTCCGCCCATATATTCCTATACAATAATTGTTTGTTTTAGTGAGCTCTACTACCCCTCAATGTTTGTCCCGTGATTTTAGAATCATCCTGTATACACATCCTCGGAAGAAATTTTTACTTCAACAAGAATACGCGCAAGTTAGCAAAATATTATTTAATAAGAACGCGCGGGTCTAACAAATCGTACACAAGTCTTCGTCGCCACCTGACCACGTGGTATTGAGCGTTCTGCTGGCGACGGAAGAGCCACACTTGTGGACATGCGCACAAGACTAAACTCGATCCACCCCACCTTTAGTTTACAGTTTCAAACATATTNAGAGCCACACTTGTGGACATGCGTACAAGACTAAACTCGATCCACCCCACCTTTAGTTTACAGTTTCAAACATATTATGTGGTAGTTGTATCCTGCCAATTTGTTCACATACTGACACCCTCCCATGTCAACATGAAAAAAAAAAATATTTAGACTTAAACATTTAAGTAAAATGTGTTGCGTCATTTTGGTGACGCAAAATTTTCAAATGTCTCTCCAGTAACATTGGAGACGTCAGTATAATTAATATTTAAAGCGGATATGAAAAAGCAATTACCATTTAATTCCTTAGGATGGCAGGGCGTGTGTGGAGTTTCTTATATTAGCGACAATTTCTCTTTCACATACTACGCTACTCAGATGCTTCCCACAGTTCAGCCTCGCTGAAGGACAACCATAATGAAGCTTACAAAAAGAGCATCCTTCTACACAA
This sequence comes from Clitarchus hookeri, assembly GCA_002778355.1. NCBI lineage: Eukaryota > Metazoa > Arthropoda > Insecta > Phasmatodea > Phasmatidae > Clitarchus > Clitarchus hookeri. Next base: position 44,718 of record NQII01005052.1, on the reverse strand, counting down.
CAAATCTGCAAGCGGTATGACATGACAGATATTCTAAAAATAACATATCTGCTTTTAATTTTAGAGCTACCTCGACGATATCAATGGACGACGCCTTTAATAATGTTTACATGCGAAACGAAAAAAAAAAATAAAAATCTGAGTATGATTAACGGTTTCTATTTTCTTCGGGATATAGAAAATTAAATAACCAAATGGATGCTTGGCTCTCTTCACTTAAGTCGTCAGATCTAGGCGAGATATTTTGTTTATAGTCATTCGCGGTTTCTTCGCACTTTTCGAATCAAACCTTTGAAGAAGAAAAACCCATGTATGGCGTGTTTGGTTATTTCCTAAATATGGCATGTATCACAAGCGTTTTACACCTCTGTTAACATGAAGGTATCTTATTTTTTGTTAAAATGAAGTAATGTGAATAAAACAGTGAGAAAATGTGTGTGTTGGTAGCGCCTAGTAAGAAATAGTTCTCATGAAAAATATCATTAAAACAGAGCGCGCGCGCGAATTCGGCACGTTGCCTTTTTGTGTAATTTTCTAGACTTAGTAACGTATAGTTTGCACGAGGCGGAGGAATATCCTGGAAGTAGAACCTTTGCAGGGCTTCAGAAAAGTATGACGCAACCGTGAATGGATTATAGCACCAAAATCAGCTAGCTAGAAAGTCAGTGTCTAAGATTTACTGCGTGTAAATTTTACTCACGCCTGAAATCGCCGTGGATCCCCACCCGCGCCTCGCCAACTCGAGGTTATGTTCGCATCGCAGTCGTACACCCGCTCGAACGAGACCACATTAATTTCATTCGTGTTATTAGACGCAAAGTGAAAGCGTCGGAACGGGTCGCCCTGCAAACTTCATTACACAGCCGTTTTCGAGCTGGTACCCCATGTGCTGGTCTGCAAATCCCGGCAGAGAAAATACACAAAGTTAACATAACGAGTCCCAAGTTCACTTCAATGTCAATCGGCCCTTCACACTCCGCCGTAGTGTTTAGAGTAAAATAACCATTGCTATTGACATATTTTATCACAAACACATACATTTAACAATCGCGGGCTATTACACCTATATACGTTGATAATCCGNGCTATTGACATATTTTATCACAAACACATACATTTAACAATCGCGGGCTATTACACCTATATACGTTGATAATCCGCGAAATTATTGATATAAAACATGTGAAACAAACAGTGTACATCTGGTGAATATCGGGCGAAGTACGCTCTTGCCGGGAGCAAACATTTCGGGGCGAGCTCAATAATTTGAGGGTGGCTCTCGCGGAAAACGAGGGCAGTTTCTGACTGGCTGTTCCAGCCACCCGCTTTGTGTTCATGATGGGCGTACATGTTGACTCGGGCATTAGTTCGCTCCTCTCTTCCTAGCACACACATGAGAAGACCCTCGTACCTCAGATATGGAAAACGAATCCTTCCCGAAGATACCCGAAGTCTGCCTTGAGTCGAGNCATGAGAAGACCCTCGTACCTCAGATATGGAAAACGAATCCTTCCCGAAGATACCCGAAGTCTGCCTTGAGTCGAGCATCTACGGTCTTACACCTTCGGCATTAAAAAAAAATTATTACATATTTAAACTTAGTATATACTACATTCACATAGCATAAATATAGAATAAAAACAATGTAGTTTCTCTCCTTATAAATTGTACACACTCATGATTGATTTGCATATTTTAATTTTGATGCTACAACAAACCGCTTCGTGTAAGGGCCCTTCACGTCTGCTTATTTGTGTGTCGTGTATTTTCATGGATACACGCATAAAACTGGTTGTAATGCAAAGTTTCACCTTCACGGTTACAGTTTACATTTGGTCAAATGTATTTGCGACATGAAATAACTGCGGATAAGAGACGCATAAATAACATTGCTGAAAAAACATAGGGCGATCACAATATGTAAAAAAAAAAAAAAAAAAAACCACAGCTAGCGAGACCTGTACAATACCACCAACATAAGAATACGACAATGTGTCTGTTTACCCCGTGTTCTAAAGTTGGCAGACGTAGAACATATTTCGACTCGCTTCGGCAAACAAATGAATCGGATAAGGATCTCTCGTGATACCACTGAGTTACAACTCTACTTGTAGGCTCCCTGGATGAGAGCCCGGGCCGAGCGCACCACACTGTCTACAGACTCTTGTCTGGAGGACGCGCTGTCTCCCGGCTGTGGGCCACGGCGCATCCAGCAGCGCGCATGTCCGCCGACACCACGCTTCAGTATTATTTTTTTCTAGAAGCCGATCTCTCCCTCGCCCCGCCGCGGAACGTTTCACACTTGATAATTTTTTTTTCCTCAGCCGGAGGTGGCACGACCNTGCTCTCTGGCGTTGTGCTCTACGAGAGACGCGAAGACGAACACACAGCAAGCATACTTCGTCCGCCGTAGTCGCAGACCGTGATAGCTTAGAAACCCAGGGGATAACATTATTTTGAAATTATATCAGTACATGGATTATACATGTTGGCGTGTGAGTGTGTGTGTTTGCATTCTGGCAAAAACTGCTCATCCCTTACTGTGGCCATCTCGTAATTTTTTTATGGACCTGAACAAACAATCCATTATTGATTAGGACAGTTGGTTCAAATTCGCAGTAGGCGCGGTGAACTTGATATATTCTATTCGCGGTTTATTCACACTTTATCAATCAAATCTTTGAAAAAACACCACCGGTAAGACGCGTTTGGTTGCTTGCTAAATATGNGTTTATTCACACTTTATCAATCAAATCTTTGAAAAAACACCACCGGTAAGACGCGTTTGGTTGCTTGCTAAATATGCCATGTGTCACGAGCGTTTTATACTTGTGTTAACGTGAAAGTACCTTATTTTTGGTTAAATATAACTTTTACTAATNCCATGTGTCACGAGCGTTTTATACTTGTGTTAACGTGAAAGTACCTTATTTTTGGTTAAATATAACTTTTACTAATATGTTATCTATAAATAACAATATTTCAATTATAACAGAGAGAGAATAGGTATGTTGGTAATGCCTAGTAAGAAATAGTTCTTATGAAAAATATTATTGCACTGAGTGCGCACTAATGCGGTGCGTTGGCGATCTGATGTAATTTTCAAAGCTTTGTTCGCATGAGACGGAGAAATATCCGGGAAGTACAGAAATAACCGTGAATGGACTACATAGATAGTCGCTACAGTTATACCCAGGCATACAGATAAGAATTGGAAATAACCGTGAATGGACTACATAGATAGTCGCTACAGTTATACCCAGGCACAGATAAGAATTGAAATTATGACATTTTCTGTCGTTTGCACAATCAGCAAAAAAAAAAAACAAACAGAATTATTTTAATACGATAATGCTACAAAAATTATACGAGGTTCCGTTGCATCCGTTGAGATTAACTTTACTTAATACTGTCTGAAGAATTTTCTTGGACGCTGCAAATATGGGAAGAACGTAAAAATCGCGTCTAGCTAAGTATTTGATTTTCTATGAAAAAAAAAAATTATCTCGTCAAGTTTTTATGATTAACAGTTTCATGGCGTGTGAAAAATACATATCAGGACTAAGCAAAGCAGAAAAAAAAAAGTTTCAAAATGCACGTTAAGTAACAGCTTGCGTTAAAGTGGCACATATATACCATAATACCGCTCCGCCTTTACTGCCGATTCTTGCCAACAAGATTACAGGAGGCAGAAGATTGATTCGCTACTCTGAGAGGAACGTTTTTTGAAACAGTGGTATGTTAGCATGCGCGTGTTTCTATCTACAAAGGGGTTTCCTCGATTTTAGTATTTAATTTGATTCTCACGAAAAATTAAAACTGTGTTACACTTTTCTCGACGAGTAAATTTTTTAGAAATATGTACGTTTTAATTCAGTTTAATTACATGGCTTTATATAGAATAAAGCCATGTAATTAAACTGAATCATTTTCTAATTTCGAGTTGTTTAGTAATGTTCTGATGAGAACTCAACAAGCGGCGTTCAGCTGCTGTGTACCACACTTCGCAGATAACAACTAAACATGGTGTAATTATAACCCGAGCTTTAGCATACAGATTGGTATTCCTCTGTACAATTGTTTACGGTACTCTCAAAATATAACAAAAATAAATTTTCAAAAATATCTGAAACCACAAAAGGTTCAAAATAACAAAATTGAAAATTAAAATTACAAAAGTAATTAATTAATTTTGTAGACAAAATCAGTTCGCGTGACCATTTGGTTGACAAATAAATTCGAAACGGAACGAGGCCGTAGTAATGCATCTTTTTTTTCTTTCTGCCTTAATTTGCACTTTTCTGTGTGCTGTGCTGATCTGTTCACATTTATGTATTTGCTTGGTTGATATTTAATTACCTTTCAGTGTGCTATTATCTTATAGCATTTTTGTAGCACTGGTAGATTTTTTAACTGTGTTACCACCTAACACACCCTCTCATAGGAATATTGCTGGAATGGCCAAAGCAAGATATTTATGAGAAACTATGACTTCATTTGAAGTTAACAAGTTCGATAGGAAGGATTGTCACGGCAGCACAAGTTGTGCTGCTCAGACACTCGCAACTTTCGTGACGACGTAAACGCTATTTCATCCACGAAAAGTTTTTACTGCCCAGTCAACAGAACACATTTTATTTAACGCCTTTAGGGAAAATAATGTTGCAACTTTTTTTGTTTGTAAGAGAAATAGCACTTGTCGGGTTTCGGGTATATCCGACATTTCTTTTTGCGGTTTCTGGTTCGATTATTTGGTTTTTTAGACTTGTGTTCTTTATAAGAATGCTTTTTGGTTCATCTTCGACGCAATTTTCATCAAGGAAACCCCTGCGTATGAGATCGCTAAGGACCACTGACTAGCCTGGGACATTGTCTTGATTGTCGGCGTTAATGGCATTTGCGTACTGTAACCAAGATGTTTAAGACAAAAACACAATGTGCCTGGTTTATGTATAATATATGTTTCTACAGACACAGAAAATATAGTACTCTGTAACATGCATGTATATAACTGAATTAACAATAGAAATTGTATTGTGGTTGTAGATTTGTTAAGAAAAAAATAAATTGGAAAGACCTACAAGATTATTTAACGATTTTCTTGGAAACAAAAATAATTAAGGCAATAAAAAGCATGCGATATTTTTCCTTAGCATTACATAATTAATAACCGTAATTGGAAAACCTATTACGAAATGTAATAAAAATTCAGTTATTTTATAAACTACTTTGATGCCAACAACACATTATGTAACTGTTCCGAAACTGCATTTTGAATATGTTACTCAGTTAAATTATATACAGCTCACGCGAGTTAAATTACATTTTGCGAATTTGAAGTTTGAAAACGCAAAGAAGATTAATTTGTCCAGTGATAAACTTTTTTTTCCGTTTCATTTTTGATGCCTCTTTGTAACGAAACGTTTCGTTAAGTTGACATTTCTTCACATGTTCCTCCACGTCTCCTCCCGTCATATCTCGATGAGTTTGTATTCACTCTCATTAAATATAACCACGCCCGCAGTCTAGTATCCACTGTTGCCTGTACAGTTCTAATTTTTCTGCTTTTTTTACAGAGCGGCAGCTTACCATGTTGCCAAGTTTATTTATTTCATAATTTTTTCGGAAGCTCAAAAAGTTTAAACAAAAATGCACACTAGTCGGTAAAGCAACTAGAGTTGCTGCCCATATAACTCAGCAAAACAAATGGTCGCGGTGAGAATGACAGGGTGTGTGTCAGTCATGGAATAAGCGCAGGACCACGATCGTAAACAGATTATTTCTTTTAGAAATGTTTCTAATACATCCAGGCTGGAATGTCTGGAGGTCGGAATCAAGAATCTCGGATGACAACTGCCAGGAGGAATGTTTTGTCTCGACAGGAATAACTTCTTGGCAAGGCGAAACACACAAACGCACGTGCCAACGGTCGAAACCAGCAGATANAAGAAGGCTGGCGGGAATGTAACACGCCCACAATAATGTCATTTCCGGCCTCGTCAAATACGATCACACCTCGCATACAGTTCCCATTTGCACCATTCGAAAAAGAAAAATACGGCGTTGCGTCAGTTGGTTGACGTATTTTAAATGCATCAGCAAGAGTGTGATGGACATCAATTAAAGCCAAACATTTTACTTCAAGTCGACAGGTTTCTTGGATGCCATTTTTTCCCCAGATTTGTGAGGAAACTTTTTGCCAGATTGATGCATTTACTTAGCATATCATCTTGTACNGATGCCATTTTTTCCCCAGATTTGTGAGGAAACTTTTTGCCAGATTGATGCATTTACTTAGCATATCATCTTGTACCGCAAATTACATGTAAATATTTAGGACGGAAGAAAACAGCTCGGCACGAAAACATGACTCTGGTTAAAATATTTCCTCTAAAAGTAAGTAAAAACAGTCATCTGCGATTGTTCNCGCTCGGCACGAAAACATGACTCTGGTTAAAATATTTCCTCTAAAAGTAAGTAAAAACAGTCATCTGCGATTGTTCTTTCTTGATTTTTCTGTATTTGCTTCCATAAATTTGTTGAATACGATTGACTTTTATAGCGTTGATGTATGTGAGTGAAGAGATTTGGGCGGCTCTTAACAGCGAGGTCTTGAGAGCCGATGAGGGTGATTGAGGTGAGTATGGAGCAGCGCCGGAATGAAAGGGCGGGGAAACGGAAATCCCGAGAAAACCGGCACGATTTCCACATGCGAAAATCCAGTGACCCGGCCGGGGATTGAGCCCGGTTCGCCTTGGTGGGAGGAGAGTAGTCTGACCACTACGTCACCGCGGCCCCACGGAAATGTCAGGGAGAGGTTTAAGAAAAACTGACAACTTGAAACGATGACTCAAGTCAAGTGATGCCAAGAATTTTTTTGAAATACAAAAGGGTGTTATGATCAAGGCATTTTTATTCTAATGTGCATAAAACAAAAAGCAAGTGATGAATTTCAGATACCGTTTATGTTAGATTAGTATGTAGTAAGGCGTTAATACTTGTAACTACTATTTTGAACTCGCTGCCAACTTTACTGTGGGTATTGTGGTCGTTGCTTACGTTGAAATGCATGCAGTTACGGGACAGAGATTTTATTCAGAGTTTAGTTTCAAGAGTACTCACTTTATCGCGAATCACTTTATAACCGCAAAATCANGGGACAGAGATTTTATTCAGAGTTTAGTTTCAAGAGTACTCACTTTATCGCGAATCACTTTATAACCGCAAAATCAATATTCTTATCATCATCTTAGTCGTTTACCATTTAATGTCACGAATATCAGCTGTACGTCTCGCATTGTAAACCATTATTTTCCCTCCGTAGTACTATTAGTAAATGTATTAATTATTTGTGGTACTAACACTCGGTCAAACTTAGTGTTCCGACACTTCAACACATGTATTTATATTAAACACGAACCAATGTTACTCCAAACCACGCGATTTAAACCGTTCCAGTGGCAAAACAGTCGTATAACACACAAAATAACGATTTTGAAGTTTCTGAAACACAAACTCAATTGCATAAATAAAATAACTTTCACTGAAAAAAAAAAATGAAACCATAGTTACTGTTTTAATTGTGGAAGATAAAAAATTCCCCGATATGTCTTTCAGTTCCCATAATTTAACTTCTGAACTACCATTGTTAAGATAATTTCATCTGCGTGTTCCGAAATATATATATAATCACGCCCAATGGCAAAGCCTGCTACAAAGATTACCACCTGCATTGAAAAACACTTTAATTATCCCACGCGACCATAAACATAGCTTCTCTTACCCTGCGAAGAAATTATTTCCTGTGTTCCAAAATTGAAACCAAAGATAGAAAACTTCTGCGCTTCATTTTTTTTTATATGAGTGAAAATTAAAGATTAATTCAATATCGATGCACTGATAAATGTTTTATGTTACTTCCGCGAAATATATTTTGCAGGACGTTTAGTAACAGCTGTTGCCCTGAAGAGCCCAACGTGAATTTTTTCAACGCAGGTGAGTGGCTTACCTGACGCAGGAGATCACTGCGGAACCTGTTATTCAAATCACGGCCTGGGACGCACGCATAAATAACTTTATGACCGTTAAAGTGAAAAATGTCCTCCGGTACTAGGTGCAGGGAACTGTGCAGGTAGAAGTTATGAGGTAAGAGGAAGTTATGAGGTAAGAGGAGGAAGCCTTGAAGGCAAGCTCTAGTCAAGACAAGACTCTCCTCCGAATATTCTCTAGGAAATATTGCAGCGTCTGTTTCAGCAACACGGCACGATACTTGCCTCGGTGAGAAGCGTTCCCTTTCTTTAGAGTATGAGAATACTTTACGGTTTCGTGATGTGGTATCGATGAATGACGACTTTATTAAAATACCATATGAAAAATAACATTCATCGTGTTTTCTTTGTGCGCATACATATCAATATTTCAACCAAAAATCTTAATTCCGACAAATATAAAAAAGTCATTTTAACACGAGATTTGTTTTTACCTAAAAAATATTTACCGAAGTCATAGAATTATTTAAAATCGCCTGCGGTATTTTTGACTTCAAATTATAACTCAAAAGTCAAAGTAGAAATATAAGCGAACTGCTTAGCATATTTCTGAGAAATATTCTTCACGACAATCAAATAACATTAAACTATTATTTTGAGTTTAAGCATATTAATATTGCGCATTTCAGCAAATTAATATTATCATAATAATTTGGTTCATTTTTGAGATTTGTATTATAAATATTACAATTCCTACAACTCGTTTAATTTATTTTTGAAGTAATTTTCCTCCACTGTCATGCTTTGCTCACTATTTTTCAACATCACATCGAAAACGAATGTAATATACTAAATATGTAGAAAATTGTTTTAGACTCTTGGGCGCTATTGAAAGATCTCTCTGTGCGCAAAAAAAAAAAATTGCTACTCATTTTGATGGGGTCAGATTTATTGACTGTTTATTTAAACTAACAAAATGATCACATACACTCTAAATCTAAATCAGTGAGAATTCCATTGTTTCAATCCGTTAAGAGTACCCGACTGATTCAACAGTCACTTCAATGAATTAAACTGATGAATCAGTGGAAAAATGCCATTTTGCTTTCATTTATTGATTCAGTGTGACATTTCCCATTGATTCATCACTCATTTTCTTCACTGTTTTTCAGTGGTTTATTTTTTGACTGATGGATCAGTTAAACAGAGTGTAACAATGGTCGTTAAACAACGTGTATCAAGTGAAATGACAACGAATAAACTAATAAAAACCAATACAAAATACTTTCTCAAATATGTTTCGTCTTTAAAAAAAACACCATTTTACGAGGTTATATGAACATTCAGCCTTTCATTTCGTTTTACGTCTTTCATTTCGTTTTCATGTAATCTTCGCAGCCCTCTATTTGAAAGTTTAAACAGAATATAATGCTGTGAAGAGAGTGCACTAATATGTACTATTAGTTCTAACAATCCTAACGGTACCAATTAAACCAAGAACAAAAAGTAAGAGCGAACAACGTAAAACTACAACTTTCGATAAACAATTATAAGACCTATATTTTTTTCATATATGTTATCTTGACTTGGTAGCGTTGATGGTAAAGTAATGGCCCAACAGCGAAGCGGTAAGAGTGTGAGAGTTCAATCCCGCCCACCTCCAAAAGTTTTACTTTTTTAAACTATGGTAAATCGCGCAATATATATAGTAAACTATCGTAAATATGTTTATTTCTCGTAGTTATTTGGCTAAAGTCAATAAAAGCAATATTTAATTCGCCACTGCTGTTGGCCGTCACTTACTCAATCAGTGAAATTGTTTCACGTCTCTAATTCAATCAGTGAAATGGTTTCACGTTACTAATTCAAAGAGTGAAATTTTTTCACTGAAACAATTAGTGCTTTTCCGCTGATTCGAAGTAGAGCCATTTTCACTAATTCAAGTAGTAAAATTTCACTGCGAGTCAGTGGTTTTCCACTGATTAGAATTTAGTGTACATCAATAGCTCATACAATGTATATCTTTCAAATAAAAAATTAATAGAGTACCACGATATCAGTAATAATGTAAAAACAATTGTCTTAAAATTGATAAAATATTATTATCTACAATACTTTAATGATATTGAAAACATAAATGAACTTAAAATACAAGTTGTTCGTAATTGTTTCAAATGAACTTCCTTTTAAGTTAACATGTTTTATACGAAAGTTAACTATCAACATGTTACTTAACATACAAAATGACATAATTACAAAATAATAATTTCAATAATAGTTGCACGACCGGGTGCAAACTTTACCTTGAGCCGCGCTTGTTTATACCAAGACCAAAGATGAGGTGGGAAGATTTTCATCTTCGCACGTCCTTAACATCCGCTCACGGACTGCCATCTAAAACTTCCAGTCTCACGTCTTTAAACAGTCACGTGCCTTTATGTTTACGTACGATGGTTTTACAACAAACGTGTGCTTAAAGTGCTTGACTCGATTACATCGCAACTGTGATACAACTCGTTCAGAGAAATTATATATCATATTAGAAGTATTTATTTATGAAAACATTGTGCTAACCTTGGAGGGAGCCACAACTTTTGACAGTTAAAATGATGAGGGGGAAAAAAACCCCACTCAATATTGCTGTACACAACTGACACGCGCACTCTACCCCGCATTCTCTCTGCGGTTTATTCTGAAAGGCTAACTGAGAGATCGGCTTACACGTACGCTTACCTCAACTTACATACAGTGGCTCACATTAATACTCGGCCACCGATGATTATCGCAGTTTCATGGCCTTATGTTACATTATATATGAAGATCAACAAACAACATACGAACGATCATTCTCGTGTGCTTTAAATAAAATGCAACAGTAGCCAGTAACTGAAATTAGAAGTGCAAGTTAATGAAAAACAATATTTGGTCCTCGCGTGCTGCATAAGTACGTCACTTTAATATTCGGCCAGTTGTGGTGGACTCGTGGCACAGGCATGATGCACATTGCGTTCGTACCTCGTGTCATTCCCTGCACGCTCTCTGCGGTGAGAGGTTGTATTGGGTAGCTCTGTTGGCTGCGTCAGTCAGGCAAATGGGACTTGAGGCAAGAATACAACGTCTGAACAGCGGCAGCTGGTCATTTTTCACTATGCAAAGAATAAATCTCAACGAGAAATTGCGGAGTACTTGAATATGCCGAGGTCCATTGTCGGAGACATCATAAGAAGGTTTCAGAAGGAAGACAGAATAGGTTCGGTACCTCAAAAAGGACAGCCAAAGAAACTAAGCGAGAGAGAAGAACGTCTAGTAATCAGGAAAATAAAGAAAGGACCGAAAATTAGTGCTTGCAAACTTACCACGGAGGTACTCAATGAATGTGGAAAGAACATCCATCAAGAAACCATACGACGAGTTATCAGAAGAGCAGGATACAATGGCAGGGTACCTACAAATAAATCTTTTATTAATGAGGTGAATAGAAGAAAACAACTTAAGTTTGCAAAATACGACGCTGACAAAGATGAAAGTTGGTGGAATTATGTTATTTTTGCTGATGAGACGAAATTGAATGTGTTTGGTTCAGATGGCATGGTAACAGTATGGCGCAAGCCAAATGAGGAGCTAAAACCTGGGAACATACAACCTATTCTTAAACACATTGGAGGTAGCATTATGATCTGGGGGTGTATATCTACAGCAGGTGTTGGAGAGGCTGTACGTATCGATGAATCAATGAAAAAGGAAGACTATCTCAACATCCTGACAGCAAACCTACTCAAGAAGGCTGATAATCTAGGCTTTAGGAACAAGTTTAAATTCTACCAATATAATGGCCCAAAACAAAGTCATACAGTGTCAAGAGCTGGATTTTGTATAACTGTCCCAAAGTCATTAACACACATCCTCAATCACCCGACCTGAATCGCATAGAAAATCTGTGGGATGAACTCGAAAGAAGACTGCGTACTACAACAATTAGGTCCACAAAAGAATTAGAGAAAAGGTTCAAGGAAGAATGGTGTAAGATTGGCTCTGAATGTACCAGGAATATAATTGCTAATATGCCACAACGCCTGCGAGAAGTAATTAAACAGAATGGCCATGCTACCAGGTACTAAAAGACTGTTAAGTTTACAAAGAGGATTATGTTTGTGTTTGAATAATGATCGAACATTAAAGTGGAGTACTTATGCAGCATTGGAAGACAAAATCCTGTTGTTTGTTAAGGTGCATTGCATATTTCCGTTATTGGTTACCGCTATATTTCATTTAAAGCACACAAGAATGATTGTGCAATATGATTTATGTTTATCTTCGTTACCAATGTAACATAAGGCCATGAAACTGCGATAATCATAGGTGGCCGAATATTAATGTGAGCCACTGTATGTATGTACGTATCAAAAACGATGCACACATCCACGGCTAGGCGGGTTGCCTTATACCGACCTCGGCCAGGGGCGTAAACAAAATAGGCGCAGAAATTGTGAAGTAAAACGACCACAAGGAAGATGCCGCACACCTTACTGGCTGAGTAATGAACGGGACAAAGTTTCCGTTGCGGGACAAACACGATGTGAAATGCTGCTGTGTGCTGGGTGTCCTTTTAAACGGAATCCGCAAGTTACCGCCCAGCCAAACTACATTTTCTTTTGGGGGTGGGGAGGAGCAGGGAAGGAGGTGCCCCCTGGCACACTACTTTAGTCCATATAATTTATACAGGATGGATATAGAATAAATTATGATAAATGCCACAGTGGGGTTGACGAGTGAACATTGAACGTATTTCATCAAGGAATGTCTTAACGTACATTGTTAACCCTTAAAGGCAGTGGCAATGGGCAGGGGTGGGTATGAATGTCTGTGTACTTGGCGTTTTGACTAGCATGAGTGCAGTTCTGCGCGCCTGATAACACCGCTCAATACAGCATAGTCTCAGTCTGAAAGATGTTGATATCGGGAGAAATTATCGATAGTACTTGTATTGGTTATTTATAAAAGTATCGTTTTACGAAACGATATATCGAGAGAAAATTATCGATTTTTAGTACATCGGAATCGTATATTTCATGTATTAAATGACGTGACAAATGTAAAATTGCTTGAAATATTACATATTGAGGACACGATACATTGCAGTAAGTAGTAGGGCCTGTTTTTGGTACATGTTGCTAAAAAAAAAACATAGCAATTTTTAAATTCAATTTTTGTGTTCTAAACAGTAATTATTAAAAGAGAATTTTAAAATTTTTATTTCGATATCTTGAATAAAATACCGATTTCGATCAAATATCGTTGATATATCCAAGATTTATATTGATTCGTCGTTGAAATAATACCGTCATTTCGATGTATCGATATTTTCCTAACATCATACCTCGACCTCAGTGGTTCTATGTATATCTACAGTTTCTGCAGGACTTGTTACCAGAATACTTAGAGGATTTAGATGCTCGTGAGGCGGTGTTGTTTCAGCAGGACGGGACCCCGCCTCATTTCGTCATTCGGTTCGCCAGCACCAAGACGTGAACTTCCCGAACCTGTGGATAGGTGAGGGAGGCCACGTAACGTGGTCACCACGCTCACCTGACGTCTGGCTGTCGAGCCACATCAAATCGATGTTGTATGCCACACAACTTGGCACAAGGGATGAGCTAATTACGTGGATACGGAGAGCAGTTTACACCATCTATNGGATGAGCTAATTACGTGGATACGGAGAGCAGTTTACACCATCTATGCTGTGCCTGGAAACACCCTACAATCGTTCGCCTACTACGCTCTGCTAAATAACGTGTCCTACGAGGGGTATCGGCTGGGTTATTTATTTAACATACCTGCCTATTGTTACGAACTAGCTTTTCAGCTAATTCGTACTTGAAAGTGGTAGGGACGTAGCTCAATAATGACTCATGATTTAGTAGAGCACAACAGTATCTGATGAGGTTTATGTACATAAAGCTATTACAATAACTATTTATGTTACTATTGATCGGGGGAGCTTTACATTAAATTTAAGATGATTCATTATTACTTTTAATTCTGGCCAATTTATTTAAACCTAACTGGAATGTCATCACCTTGTTGCAGCCGGAGGCTGATTCTGCGAGACGGTTAATGCCGGCCGGACACACCCATCTTCCTGGTNTCATCACCTTGTTGCAGCCGGAGGCTGATTCTGCGAGACGGTTAATGCCGGCCGGACACACCCATCTTCCTGGTCTACTTCGCTGGTCGGGTCGCCCAAAGGACTAAAGGCGAAAGACGACGTTCCGGGTGTTACGCCGGCCTATATCAAGCGCGTGGTTCTGCGGTCCCGCTCAGTGACCTGTGGAGGAAATTTCTGCAACGGTCTTCTTTCGCAAGGGTCGACGACCAAATGGTGACGTTGCAATCCCGCTCGTTTCCAGGTTTAATGTTTGAAGGTGTGATCAGGCAAGTCGTTCAGCTAAGGCCTGATCACACCATAACAATATGCCACCGTTCGACGCCCAACGGCGCGGGACGACAGGTCGAGGCCTGGCTTCCACGTCGCGCTCAGCTGGTCGACTGTATGACGATAAGCACTTAGGCCGGCGTTGCCTAGAGATGGTGCGACGCCTCTTCTACGTCATTGGGCGAGAGTGGGCCGGCAAGACGATCGTCGCTAACTTTTTGGCGTTTCCTCAACACCTGACGTCACTAACTCTGGAGGGACTGGCTAGCCTACATATACCCTGGCCTGAGGACTGCTACAGATAGAACAATGGGGTGGGCTTCGTAGAGGGCTAACTTAAAAAGAAAAGTAATGTTTTAAATGGACAATTAAATTATATTTGGGCTTTTACTACATAATTTTATTTACGCCCAATATCATTAATTGTAAACTTGATTTAATCCGAGTTTTTATTAATCTTTTATATTTTTGTATGGAAAGTTATGCATTTTGCAAAATAAAATATACTAGCCCGCAATCATATGGTTAAAAACGAAACATCACTTGTTCGTTTCTCACAACTGAAAATAACTTACGCTGCTTTCTGTTCCTATGGGATGGAAATATTCTTTATGCGAGTTTTTCAACGCATTTCTGATAACTGCGCAAAGTATTAACGAGTTTAGTAATCGATACATTTATATGGATGTGGTGGATGGAGAAGGAAGCATTGGTCACTGTCATGAGCAGGGTAGGTTTTCTCCGGGTGCTCCCGCCCTGTGACAATGCCTCGCCGGAAACCTTTGAACATGTTCGTCGCAATATGCTTCAGTGCTGCACTGCCTGTGTGGCCAGTGATGGCCGACAATTTGAACACTCACAGCCCCATGCCACCTGCCCAATTGTGTCAGTGCATTGCACTTCCCGTTACCTAATCCTTGTGGTTGTATACCCGCCCATGCACGTTGTCACTGCCATCAACGGGTTAAATGTGGACGTTATACAATATGTCCCTTGATGAAATATGCTCTATTTGTAGGTACTCGTCACTCTACTCTGGTGTTTATCATCATTTATTCGATTACATCCTGTAGATACTCGCCAAATTTCGCGAATCGATTTCTAACAAGCCAGACTTCAACCACATGTGCGTTAAGTCAATACCAAACTTGCAAATAAACAAAGGTCAACTCCAGTGCTGTGGAACTGGAGCAACAGCCAATGAACAACTACTGTAGTTAACTGATACTCGCCTGCACAAAGGATTACGGAGTTGTTGCTAAATGTATCCGCGAAGTTTCCACACCGAGAGAACGGTTTGAACAAACATATTTGTTTGTATAAGGGTACATAAATATTATGCAGCAGATTCAATTGACGTAACCAAATATTTTGTTTCCAGTCAAATTTTGCTGGCCGAACACAGAAGTTTTGTCAACTCAAGTGCGCATTTTGCTAGAAAAAAAATTTTCTTTTCCTTTTCAAATTTTGTTCATTAAAAAAAATATTTTGTTGGAGCAACTACATATTTCCTTGCTTTACAAACAAATATTTTGTTGCCTGGAACATACCTTTTACTCAGTTCGGGCCTCTGCTCTTGTGTCGGACTCTCGAAAAAAAAGGAGCCGCGGTGACGTAATGGATAGACTGCTCACATGCCACCTAGGCGAACCGGGCTTGGTTCCCGGCGGGGTAGCTCCTGGATTTTCGCATGTTGGAATAGTGCTGGACGATGCCACTGGCCAGCGGGTTTTCTCGGGGATCTCCCGTTTCCACCGCTCTTTCATTCCGGCGCTGCTCCATACTCACCTCGCTTCACCCTCATCGGCTCTCAAGACCTCGATGTTACGAGCCGTCCAAATCTCTCCACTCCTCTCTTGAAAGAGAAGGGAGTTATGACTAATGTCCAGTTACCCGGCTCGCCAATCGATGACGCCACGGGTAAAGGGAAGCAATCACAGAGATACCTTGTGTCGGGCTGAGGAACTATCTCCAAAAATGCGGAGGATATCTCTCACAGCTTCGCACCTGCAACAGTATTCATTACATTCAAGGGCGCTCGTTGAGAGTATTAGTACCACATAGTGACGCTACTGCAATAGCCGACCGGCGACGTCTATGAGGCGTGGGAAGACGGGCGGCGTTAGTCACGAGACAGTCGCGGCGCGAGGAAGCAAGCTCTCAGCTGTACTGAGCTCCGACAGTGTGGAGGTAGGAACGTGGGGGCGGCATGAATAACGGAGGTGACGAGTTCTTGTCTGCTGAAGGACACGGCGCAGCGTGGCGAAGGAGGAACGCCGACGAAGAAGGAGAAGAGACGGATGGGCTGCGTCAACGGCTCACCGCGGCAGGCGCAGGCTCGGGGCAGGGCAGTTCACCTCGCGCGACTTGCAACTCCGGAAGTTGTAGTCGTGGTCTGGCGCGAGAAAAGGCCCGGGGG